>JAMKCH010029485.1:0-23224 GCA_023653785.1 Ophioderma brevispina
TTCTTTTTTTTCGATACATAACGAATTGGGGGATCGTCTTTGGGAAATGAATTGAGATAAAGGTGAGCCTTATTGTTCAGAATTTACACATTAAAATTGTATAATATTAAAACATGTGCACATTTTGGTATACAAAATTGTGTGTGGTATTACATGTAATACTTTGTAGTTTGTAGTTGGTTCAAGTCCCAAATATATGTGTTGTAGATTACAACACATGGAGTTAACCAGGACGATTACAGGGCAAATAATTGGAGGACGTTAATGAGCTGAGAAAGCCGAAGTTAATGAAAAATAGCAAAGCATTGTGGACTTGAAGCAACAAATGCTACGAGAAAAACAGATAATCAAAAATAATCTGATTAAAACCTTAGTCCAGGAAGATGATTGGGATAGTTCATTATTGGAAAAGATTGAGAAGAGGTTCTGGAAAAGGGCACTGGTGATGCCCGTCAAGTTGAGAAGAGCTTGAAATTAAAAGAACGAGAATTGAAAATTAGAGATGGAACAGAAAGAAAAGGAAATTGAATTAGCAAAAGAAAATTGCAAATGCAAATGCCCAAAAAGAAATTGCACAAAAGAGATGGAAGTACAAATTGAAAAGAAAGGAATTGGGAAAAGGAAACATTGCAAAATGAATCAAAACGAAAGAGCTTAAAGCTCAGTTAGAGTTAGAAAATTGAAACAAGGGCGAGCTCATCCGACTCTTCCAAGCAAACTGGTTTTGATGCGGTGAAAGAGCCAAAAGTGAGTCAAAACCGATAGGTGTGCAGTTACTTTGAGAGTCAAAAGTTCGTTCTTCTGTTCAAAAACAAGAAATTCTACAAAAGGGAATATAATTGACCACAGAAAAAGTAAGGGATGACTTTAAGCCTTTTTTTGGAAGGGATTTGGTCACTTTCAGGTGATAGTGTAAGATCAAAACGCCATAGACATCATGCGAGGCACTTGCGGTGCACAGCTATGATATAGGAAAGATGCACTTCCATGATTATTGAGCGTTTCCACAGGAACTAGTGCAGTGATCAAGGGATAGGTATGGATTGTATAGTGCTCCCGCTCACATAAAAATGGAATTGGAAAATCAGATTTGTTTCTGGAAATGTCACAATGGTGTTAGACAAGAACTCCCAGAAAAGGGGATAAGGTTTTAGGGAATGATTTGGAAGGGGGGAAGTACTCAAGATTTCCATAGTTTCCCAGTGCCCTGTACAGTGGATAAAATTTGATGCGGAAATAGACATTTTGCCAGCATGTGCAGTTACGGGTCAATAACCAGAAAAAGCCTACAGTGAGCAGTTGATGAGTTCAAATTCTCAGACATAAGGAAGAGCGTCGAGGATGACTTGGTCCCACATTTAAAGGATACTTTTCTCTTCAAAGTTAGAGGAATTGGAGGTCAACTAATGAAAAATCCAAGCGCTGCGCATGATAGAGTTAGGCACTGTAGAGGAGACCATTTAAGCCATGAAAAGGTGGTAACTGAGGCAAACAAGCTCTTAAGTTAGGTGAGAGGGCATTGACCCACCAGGAAGCAGAGCAAATTACTGTATGTTTCTCAAGCAAAATGGTGTCCTCAGGAGAAAATGGCGGCACCTGATGGCAAGTGTAGCATGAAGAATGGAAGGTTGTGAATCAAATTGTAGTGCCAAGGTATACCTAGGGAAGTGATAGGCATATCCACGATAGTGTCCCCTGGCAGGACACTAAGGTGTGAGAAAAAAAAACATGACAAAATTAGGATTCCCTACCCTTGAGAAATATTAGGGAACAGCGTATTGTGAAAGCGCTAACAAGTTTTTCACCCTGGTAAGGCCTTCCAAAATCATTTAGTCATGATCAAGGCTCCAAATCAGTCAGGTTTGTTTTTTTTTTTTTCCACCACGTTGATGGACCAGTTGGGATATTTTCCCAGTACAGTTCTTCATACCACAAACCCAGAATCCCATGGGCCCTAGAAAGGTACCACCAAACCTGAAAACATTAAACAATGATCAAAGCTTATGTTTGAATTTGAGAGGGATTTGGAGGAAGGAGTTCAACTCCTGTATTTGCTATCCAGGGAGGGTGTACAAGAGTCATTAGTTTGTCCATTTGAGTGGTGTTTGGTCACCAAAGTAAGGGACCAGTGAAACTACTGAAAGAAAAGGGTTGTGTGAAAATCTTGAGGTGAATTTGTTCGACTATGTGTCTCAATTCAGACACAGGCTCCAAAGAGCCACAGAAATTCCCAAACAAAATCTCAAACAGAGCCAGGCAAAATGAAAACATGGTATGACAAGATGCCAGAAACAGATTGATTCAAACAAGGTGACAAAGTTTTGGCACTTTTGCAAATACAAGGGGCATCCTTTGCAAGCCAAGTATACTGGACCACGAGATTGATAACAAAGGGGAGACCGTGACTATGTGATCAAAACACCAGGTAGACGTAAAAAAGTCGACAATTATGTCACATTAAATATGCTCAAATGTATAATGAACTGAGGATGATAACATAAAACCTGTGTATGTAGTGTCATCCAGTGTTAGTGATGAGTGTTGCAAATTGATGACATCACAGAGTCCAATAGTGATCTAAAACAGCACTGTCAACACAGAAAATGAGTAATGGTGTCAAATGCAAAATTCTGACATACTTTCCAATTTAGATAAGAAACTAGATCATCTCCCAGAGAGTCAAAAGATGAATTAAAGCATTAATTCACAAGTGGAAATATTTCCCTGTGATGTACCCAGTGAGACACAGTCATAACTCATGACATTGATTGTAGGTGAATCAGATCGTATAAAGCAAACATCCTTATAGGGCGAATCCAATCAAGCTGCAAAGATCAGAAATGAGGTGAATACATGTTAGACAATGGAATAGGTGAACAGAGCAATAGTGAATGGCGCCTCCCCATGTATTCTGGTTCCCAACCGGATGATTCACTTCGTTTTGTCATAGATTTTCGGAAAGTCAACCTCTGTTCAAAAAACGACTTCATATCCAATTCCACGGATGATATTGCATAGATAGAGTTGAAATGTCAAGTTTGTTACCCGATTTGCGCTGATATAGAAGCTGGGGAAAAGTTGTGGGTCATATCCATTAGGTGTAATAGGGAAGAAGCATTTTCATTTTTTCTATCTAGAAGAGCTTCGATGACTAAATAGAAAGCGTGTCTGGAAAGGAAAAGGGCCAAGTTACAAAACTTAATTCTGTTTACGGTACTTTTCGAATTGGTTTTAATGTTTTAATTAAAAAAAAAAAAAAAAAAAAAAAAAAAACACTTCAATGTAAAAAAACGGTTTGTTTAGGAACTAACGCCCTCAGATTTATTCAGATATTCCTCACAACTTCACTGTATCACGTGGAGCCATATTGAAAGATTTGTAGACACGGTATGTTTATGCGTATGGTCCTTCTACACTGGTCCAAAATGTATACGACAAAGTAATTTCACGAATTCTCTAGACTAAAGAAGTTTAATTAGGCGATTATTGCCAAAGTTGGTTTGCGTTTTTATGTGTTTTTATTTACACAATATTTTATCCAACGCACTACTTTGGACCATCTATGAGCGAGGAGGCCCTCTTCACCTGTGTGGACCGCGCGAGAAAACCATTGCTACCATATCCAGGATTCATAGCGCAACCTGCCTTAGACAGGTAGTATTTCACATATTAACAACGATACTTACTTTTACCAGTAGTAAACTTTCTAGCTGTAACCACTGCTTCTTTATCGTATTGACCGTAGAGCACACAGTATGACGAACGCGCGGAAATCAGGAAGTGCTGCAAAGTTTAATTGTTGTACGCCCCTCTCAAAACAGCTTCTCACCCGTCCCCAAAAAGTAAATGTGTCCTATATCAGCCCGAATCGAGTATAGCAAATTTGATTTGTTAAAGGCGGTGCTGAAAGGTCCCCTACAATGACCGTACCACAGAAATTTCAGCCTTTGGTACGCCCGATGGCCTATACCAATTACAAAAGAATGGCATTTTGGTCTCAAAAATTAGCCGCAACTTTTCAAAGATTAGTGAACAGAGTAGTTGCAGACATAGAAAATTGATAGCTATGTGTGATGATCTACGTTCTGTACAGCGACACATGGGAAGAAAGAACATATGAGACAGCTCCTCAATGTTTGAGAATTTATCTCAGGCAGGTTTGCCTGTGAATTAGGGAAGTGAATTTTGCCATGCAAATGTCACATACTTAGGGCTGTTGTAGGACAGGGCAAATTAGCCGATCACTGCAAAAGTTGAAGCAAGTGAGAAATTTCCCATACCACAGACCAAAAGAGATCTCATGAGAGGTATGGTCGGGTATTAGTAACTTGGGTCAAGTTCCTGAAATGTGAAGTGTACAAACATTTGTACTTTTGTTGATAAAAGGAGTTGATAGGGTTCTTAAGTGTGTGCTGATATGCATTTTAATTGTGTATTGTTAAAGTATACTACCCCATTTTACAAGTAGTCCAACTCCTTTGCTAAATAACGCAATAGTACAACAACCTAATGAAGGTACGTCGTAGTTAAATAGATTAGATTTATACTATGCATTGTTGAATGGATAAAAAAATAAATACTACACATGATTATCATTGACACAGAGCCATAGCAAAAATTTACTATAGCAGTGTAGCAGTTCTTGACTCCACGAACTGTCACTGACAACTGTAACCAATCCCCTGCAGGGAGTAACTTGCATTGTGAGGTCAGCAAAGGGTAATTGAATCAATTCGTCGGCTACATCACATACTGTTCTATCTCATATTTTTGACATTTTTGAGAAAATTCGGTAGTGTTAATATGATGTTGAACTCTTCATAATTACAGAGTTTCAGACTTGGACTCTACTTAATTAATGAGATATTAATTAGCAAATTTGGTCTATGTGCATTTAATTCAAATTTATTTTTTCACATACAGCGCTATCTGACATAGATCACTATGTGATGTACTAAAAATAACGTACATGCGTACTTTAACACGGCGATGAATACATTACATACCGAGCTATCTGTGTTCTATCTAAGAAATCGAAATCAATATGATACATATATCTTCATCACATACCGATCTATATCAAATCTGCGTCACGTACAGCGCTATATGACATAGATCACTATGTGATGCACTGATACGACAATTGCGCCTTTTTTATACGGTGATGAATACGTCACATACTGGTCTATCTGTGGTCTATCTCAGACATCGTTTGGAAAAACAAAAAAATCTACATCACATACTGATCTATAAGTTTACAGTCATATTAAACAGTGTTGGCTAGATAACCAGCATTTATTTTTCACTGAATTAAAAACTGAAGTGTTTTCTTGATGATGTTTCCTTTTGCCTGGTAGTAAATGACGCAATCGGTATGTTTCGAGTGTATTACGAAGGGAAGATTTTCAATTGCGATTTTCTCGAAACACGTATTTTGTAAGATAGATCAGTATGTGATGGAACCGACGAATTGGTTAGGTAATTATCCCACCCACTGTTGGGAATTAACTCCCTTTAACATTGAAAATTGTGTCCGATAAATTGTGTTTAAGCTCCCTTTAACTCCACTCTAAAATTTTGAAGTGACTCCGATGAAAAATCAAAGGGGGCACTTTGAGCAACCATTAATGTTAACGGGGCAATTTGGAGACGACCCCTAAAGTGAATGATTAGATAATGAGTCCCCACCACCCAGGTGAAGTAAATCCATGCATAATTTTGAATTACGTAACAATTCCTTTTGTTGGGAGCTGTAAGGGGCCAGACGTCTGTTGTTTTTCCCTTATTCCCTGCTCCAAGCCTGTGTGCAACGAACCACGTTGTACAGAGTTGGTTGGTACCTTACAACAAACACTGACACAGAGGTTGCCTACGCATATGCCTTTTAAACGGCATACCAATACACCGAAGAGTGACTTGCACTCCAATCGGGGAAGGGTTAAAAACAATGTCAAAGTCGGCTGGCTTTCCTTGGGATATCGCAGTGTATGGTCTGTAAAATCCTCAGACATCATCGAGAGTTTGAGGCACCCACATATTGAGTCATAATAGTAATTTCAAATAGATTAGAACACTCAATAGAGCTTACCTTATACTATGCTACATAAATGTCTTAACAGATTGGAGAAAAAGATGAGTTGAGTTGGTTTATAATCAACGTAAAATATTTCGTATTTGCTCCTATACGAAATTAGAAGTTGCACACAGTTTTGTACACAAAGAAAATGTCTCTGCTTACTCCTTTCAGATGGGGAGATTTTTATGGGAACAGATTTACATCAGGCAAAAATCAGAACGTTCGATTTTTTTGAGGCGACACCGATATGTGAAATCTCTCGTTGCACCTTTAATGGCCACGAAATCTCCAGGAACGACCACGATTGACTATCCAGTCCAATAATCTGGGCCGTAGAGCCCGGAAAATGCCAACGATTCGTCTTCGTCGTTTGTGGAGGAGACACTATGGAATCAGCGTTTCCGCCCAACGTAAATCGCAGAGGATTCAACATGGTTACGAGCAAGGACGAATGACCAAATGCCAACGCTAAACCGGTTACCACAGGTTGCTTGACTTAGCTGGGCTAGGGAGAACAGAAGATTACAGGGCGACACTAGGCTGGGAGTGATATGAAGACCGGAAAAAATTGCAATAGAAATTTTCACCACAATGGCATTGTATAAGGTACCCGAATGGCTATACTAAAAAAAGTTCCAAAAAATCTCAAGTGGTGGAGACTACGCACATGTGACATAATCAAAAATGGCCGCCAATTCCTATGTTTTTACATTCATTTTGTTTATAGTAGATCTAAATAGCTGTTTAAGCCCATAAAACAAATAGGTTTATAATGAAATAAGTATATTGATTCTTCATCGTGATAAATATACTATATATATATATATATAGATATTTATATATATATAGATATTGACATATACTGACTGAGCGAAGGATAACTAATTTGCAAAATCAACAAGCCCGCAGTTTTCAGAGTTCATGAATTTTTGATATTTTTTCTCCGATGATTGACTCTGCAGTAAATACATTGCTAAATTTAATTTAAGAAGTGTATTATAATTCACATGTTATTTCTACTTGTATAAATATGGCGGTGCGGACAAGTACGAGCATGGGGTCTTATATTAGCTAGCCTTGTGACATAGCACCGTGGGAAAATGTTTGGTGCTCGTTAGAGCCCACAGAGATTGAGTGTAAAAAAAAACTACGACGAAATGTTCAGTTTCTCAAAAGGTTCTAAGGTTCAGACCCGGTTGAGGGGATGTTCTGGTAAGAGAACAAAATTTCGACCACTCCGATGCAAAAAAATTGTTGAAGCCTTCGTTATTTCGGGATATTTGAGATTTTTCATTTACACACATTCTCTATGGGGGGACTGATACCGTGAGTTTATCCCGCTAGTACCAATTTAGATAATATTTCGCGTCTGTGAAAGACTACGCGGTGGGTACAAACTTTCCGCACCGCTGCCGTACAAACCAAAATGGCTGTCAATTCTAAAGTTTTATAGTAGATAAACCATCGTGTCACCTCTAGTACTTTTCTGAATGGTATTGGTTTGATATGAGCGGGATGGCAGTGGATGGAAATTAAAATTGAAACAGGTGAACCGGGTCACATATTCTGCCTCTCTTCCAAACTAATCGACGGGTCCAAAACTTTTTCTGGTGACACGATGGGGTTGAATCTACTATAGCTTGATTGATCAAACTTTGTGAAAAAATTTTGTTGACAATGTGCAAAAAAGTTTGTGGACTTTATAATATATTACATATTATGATACTTCTACTGATATCTCTGGTACTTAGGTATTAAGCCGTGTGCCTTAATTGCATTAGAGCTTCTGGCTGAAAAGTAGGCATTGCACATGAAATATTGATAAAAAAAATATTTTATGGAGAATGACTATTCTGACGACTATTTTAACACCTCCAACTGCTGTTTGATTGTAATGGTTGTACCTACTTTCTAGTCAAGCACATCATTTGGGCTTGACCTACCTCTCCCGACTTGGGTCAACATTCACCTGGGAAATCCGAATCCGCTGCTCCAAGAGCCCTCCCTAATCCCTCAGATCAGGCCCTGCCCTATCTTGGTTTATTAGTGGACTCAAGATCACCAATCTCCAAGCCTATACAAAAAGATGATCAACTTCAGGAAAGCCAATTGCCCAGGGCAGTTCAAACACTCATTAGTACCTGTCATCCAAGCTGCCAGATCAACTTCTTCATCTCTAACTCAACAATGCATTTCTGACTGCTGCTCTATGCTTGCTTCCACACAATCAGCCTAAACATTCCCTTCCCAGAGGCAGAATGCCTACACAGCCCACTGTTGAGACAAATGAATGTGACAAGTTGTATAATTGACGTTGTAGACCGATTTGCGGTACTGAGAGAAATCGAAAAAGGCACTAGCTACTGGATCTGGATTTGCTTTGCCAAAAAAACATACCAAATTGGAGGGGGAGATATCCAATAATCAATTTACCACTCAAGCTACAAGGCCCTGGGACACCCAACCGTCAACAAGCTCACCGGTCGTAGCTGTCCATTAAGCAGTGTCCTGGCTCTGCAAATTGCATCGCCTCAGTACTTGTCAACACTGAAAAGTGGCAAAACCATTGGTCCCGTGTGATGCAAAATGGTCAAACCTTGGACTTGGGTAATCTCATGGTTGCAAGTTTGAAACCCCCGCTGGGCCATTGCCTCCACTTTAATAGAGTAAATCAATCATTGACTTCCAGACAAAAATGTTTCTTACATGTATTGGTCATACCAGCTTGGCACGTTACTCGGTCCTATAATGCAGAGTTTTTCCCAGGGGAAGGCAAGTTCTCAAGAATGGGAAAGCCCTGGGAATGACAACCATCCATACAGAATTGATGAATTTGGGACCTGAAGCTGTGCGTATGCTCCAAATCTTTTCTCTCTACTTTTGGGTCATCAATCAGCAATTCCCTCTAGATGGAAGACGTCAAGGTCATTGCAATCCTGAAGCCCAAGAAACCAGAAACCACCAAGAGTTAGCAACCCATCTCCCTCTATCTCACATGTATAACTAAAAACCCCTCCACCAAACCCCAAAATTGGCTTTCGAAGAGATAAATCAACAACGTCTCAGATAGCAAAGACATGTCCTGATATCGAAACATAAAACAGCCTTCCAGAAAGCATAAGTTGGTGGCTGCATTATAGATCTAACTACTACTGCCTATGTACAGTCTGGGATCGAGGTCTCTATCTTAAGCTACTCAAATCTTCCCTGATGTCACCTTGTCAAGTTCAGTATTGTCATTAATCATCCCGGTCTTTGTCCTGGGGTGGGGGACCAATCCAATGGGCAATGCAGCAGAAATCCTAAACTTTGGAATGTGTCCCACAAGGGTTCTGCCTGGCACCAGTCCTCTTCAATACTTATGCCGAAGGGAGTTTCTTCGCAGTACTCCTACGCGGACGATATGGTACTTGGAATAGCTTGCGGATTCCTTTAGAGGCCTAGAAGGGCAGGTTGCCGAAAGACCGCTCACTTATCACTGTAATCCAATTCTTCCACCGATGGCACTAGAAACTCTGCAAACCCATGACTTGCCGGTCTGTTTTCAACTTTTTGCAAACCAGCTGTTCTAAAAGAGAAATAAACATCACTTTAGATAGAGAAAAACTGTCACAACAATCAAACACCAAAGTACTCTTTGGCGGCATACTGGACAGCATCCTTGACTTACACGATCATCACTGTGCCATTGCACTAAACACCTGCTGAATGAGTCACAGTGTACATTCACACAAGATTGAATTTCATTTCTGATGATGCAATGAGACTTATTAAGCGGTTTGCCTTCTTGGCATGCCTGTAGAAGATCTTCCAATTCTGTCTTGCGTAACTCCTGCACACCTTAGGAGAACCTTCAGGCTATCAAGATGATTCTTAATCGATAAACCAGAATCCTCGATGAAAGCTTTGGTGTATCGCAGAGAATCCTGATTTTCATTACATTTTGAATTCCTTCCTGGCGTGAATCCTGAATTTTTTTTTATTAAAAACCTATATTTTTTCATGGAAAACTAGGTAAATCGAAATATCAGGTTTTTCATCGAAATTCCAAGTTTTTTTCAATTGAAAAACCTGGTTAATCGATGATCCCCTTTTTTTAAACGATATCCCTGTTTAATCGAGAATCCAAATTTTTTTTGAATCGAAAACACTGTATTAGTCTATAAAACAAAATATTTTTGTTTCAATTTTTAAAACATTTTACATGACATGTGCTTGTAGTGATGTGGGGAACAACTTGATCGGTATTAGATGCCAAAAGGGCCACAAGTAACACTTCACTGTCCATGTTATTTTGGCTAACGATAGTAAGTATATTCCAATTATAGATTACAGTTTGCATGTAATGATAAGGGGGGGGGGGGGGGTGTTTTGTGGGAATGGTTTGTTGTGTTTGTGGGGTGTGTGGTTTGGTGTGTGGGGTGTAAGAAAAAAAACGGGAGGTGGTGGGGGGAAAGAAAAAAAAAGAATACCTTGAACACTTAAGTGTTAAAAAAAAAAAAGACGGAACGAAAACGGAGGGTTGGGGACGGGAGTTGGTGGATGCTGTAGGAATTAATAACCAGTGATATGATAGCAAATCTAATGTGTTTTTAGGTCAAGAGTGCAATTATAGCTGTGATCAAAGTTTTACATTTTGCTCAAAATTGTAGATATGGGCGGCATTTTAGATTGATGCAATTAGGTATAATTCTGGCCAAGTACAAAGTCATAACTGTACTAAATTTTAGCCATTTTACTGGCCAAAATAATAAGCAATATAACCCAATCAGTGCAAAAGTCTTAGAATTTTGGCGGCCATTTTGGATTTATGCAAATTCAGACTTCTGCAACACTGAATGGTGTCTGTATAAGATAATAAAAATATAATAGAATTCATACATATAAGCGAATGTTAGGCATTTTAGGTGCCAAATATTATTTTTTAATAAGTCATACAACAAAATCCTTGTAAAAAGCTTAGGATGTCGGCCATTGGATTATGCAAATGAGTATTTTCCACCACTTGGATTTTTCTTGGACACTTTTTTTAGATTTCTTCTTTCTCCTGGGTCTATATAGAAATGCATTGTGGGAAGAAATTCTAAAATTGCAATGTTTTTTCCAGCTCACCTAGAAAATTTAAAGTGTTATTTTTCTCAGCCTATATCGCTAAATACAGCTTGAATATTTAAATGTCCGATCATTGTTCGATGTCTCTCAGGCGAGCGAGTTCGTCGCATTTCGATAATTGCCCGACAATTAAGTCCATGATATATTTTTTTTTTTTTTTGGCATCGCAAGGAGCGCGTCACTTTTTTATGACATAACTTCCGTCGCTGATTGGCAAAAAAAATGAAGATATCTAAGGCCATCTATCAATAGCAGATTAGATATCGTCAGTCGCTCTGCCAATCAGTTGGAAATGGTGTCATACAAAAGCGCTGAAATCTTGCGATAGGACAAATTGACATATCGCAAGCCATGCCCACCAACGATTTGACTCAAGCGTTGATTCATTACAAATCATCGCTCCAACGCTTTCAGCGATTATTTTAACTGTTGAAGAGATAGATAAAACGCAAAGAGCGTTTATCAGCCTTATCACAAGCGATTTTATAGTTACGCGCTAGGGACGCCTAGTATAGCAGGGGCCTTTAACACCAGATGCTGCGCGCTGCGCATATTTCAATATTGTAAGTAATAAAATACCGGAGCTAGGAAGTGCCTTCCGCAGAGCATCCGATAGTGGAGTATCTGCGCTCGAGCGCAGAACAAGAAATCATAGGCGGAGGTCGTGCGCTCGAGCGCAGGAAAACCACATCTCCGTCACTATATAGTGAGGAAAAAATCGCTGCGCTCGAGCGCAGAAAATCCATAGGCGGAGTGTTTGCGCTCTAGCGCAGGAACACCTCCGTCACTATCTAGTGAGGGGAAAAATCCCTGCGACTCGAAAACGCAGGAATCCTAAACGGGTGTTGCGCCAGAGCGAAGGAAACACCTCAGTCACTATATAAGGGAAGGCAAAAATCCTGCGCTCGAGCGCAGAGAATCCTAGGCAGGAGTGTCTGCTCGAGCGCAGGAAATCCATAGGTGGAGTTCACGTAAAACTATATCGTATAATAACAATATAGGACTGCGAGATGTACTCCGCTGACGGATGTTTGCGCTCACTCACTGGTGGATGTTCTTGGCTCGCTCCGTGGGCGGACGTTCTGCGCCACTCCGATGGGGATGTTATGCGCTCGCCCGATGGATGGATGTTATGCGCCTCATACGCTAGTGGATGTTCTGACGCTCGTCCGCTGACGGAGTTATGCGCTCGATCCATTGTGGATGTTCTGCGCTCGCTCAGCCGGTGGAGTTCTGCGCTCGCTCCGTGGTGGATCTTCTGCGCTTTCGCTCTTACTGCGGGGATATGCTTGCGTCAAAATATCAAAAATGGGCCTACTTTAATTCCAGTTATGTTTTCAATGCCAAATGTTTGGGGGTTAATTAACCATTTTAATTTTCAATGTAAAAAATAATGCGAGGGGGTGCATTTTTAAAAACTCAAACCACCGCTCAGACATGAGCTCCGCTGGCGGATATTCTGCGCTCGCTTCGCTGGTGGATGTTCTGCGCTCGCTTCGCTGGTGATCTTCTGCGCTCGCTCCGCTGGTGGATCGTCTTCGCGTGTTCCGCTGGTGGATCTTCTGCGCTCGCTCGCCTGAGTGGATGTTCTGCGCTCGCCGCTAGGGGATCTTCTGCGCTCGCTCCGTGTGGATCTTTTGGCCGCTTGTTCGCTGGTCGGATCTTCTGAACGCTCGCTCAGCTGGGGGATCTCTGCGTCGTTATTGACGGTGGATCACTGCAATCGTTTGGCTGGCGGGGCATCTGCGTGGTCAAAATATCAAAAGGCTTTAATTCAATCGTGTTTTCAATGCAATAATTTGGTTTATAAAAAACAATTTTATTTCATAGTAAAAAATAATGAGAATGATGTTGCATTTTACGATATAAACTCATAATAAACAATTTTATTGTCAACTGTAAAAAACTAATGAGAGGATGTTGCCTTTTGAACAACTCATAAAACCACCGCTCCGGGGCGGATATTCTGCGCTCGATTCCACTGGCGGATGTTCTGCGCTCGCTCCGCTGGGATGTTCTGCGCTCGCTCGGTTGGTGGATTCTTTCTGCGCCCGCTCGTGGTGGATCTTCGCGCTTGGCTCTGCTGTATGGTCATCGGTTTACTATTCAATAACTAAAATGAGGCATAAAATATTATGCGATCTACAAAGTATTTTTTTTATCGGAGATTATTTAAAATCAAAGATTTTGGTTACTGAACAGACGTGCGAGGTATGGGTAATGTTCGTGGACGACTATAGGCATATCCCGGGGAGGCCTATACGAGTGTGTCGTTTGCGAAATATAAATGTTTGTTTGCATCTGTTTTATTAAACATTTTATTTCATCATATATTATCAACAAAAAATCATTTGTCTCTTTTTGGCGACATGGTAGTCCCGCAAGGACTGTTTGGGCTGTTCTTAGAAGAACCGTGGTCATAATGCTCACATTCGAGGGGATGCCAGAGTGCAGACTTAATCACGAAGGTTTAGTAGACCTACAAACCACGAAGCTTTCCCTATATTTCAAAAAATATACGTGTTATTGTAAACAAATATGCAGGAGCAACATAATATTGTGATCATGATGGTGATGTGATCGCGTGTTGGTGTGTGTGTAGGTGTGTGTGTTCGTTTGTGTGTTGCAATTAGTCGTATATGTTTAATTATGTTTTATTCTTTTTACTTGGATTCAAAAAATTATAGTATTATATACCAACAACTAGTGATATATTAGGTGCAAATTTTTTTCAAAATTACAGGATCGGGCCAACCAACAGGCGTCGAATATGGTATGCTTGTGTATCTAATATTTCAAATCAGGTTGTTTTAATGTTGACAGAAAAAAATTGGTGTTGGCGAGCCTCCATTTGTATGTTGTTTAGAAATTATATAAATTAACACCTCTTGATTTGGTCAAACAAATTAAAAACGAATTTTTACTGTATGAAAACCAAATTAAAATTATGTGAGGTTCCAGATTAAAAGAGTAAATATTCCCTATCGATACTTATAATAACAGGAAATTGTATATTTTCAATATACAATTTAAAAATTAAAACACATCTTCATAATTTTCATGAGCCGCGCAATTTCATTTTCTACACTGGCGTGACCACAAACACGTTGAAAATGTACTCAGTACAGCTTGTGGTAGTAAAGACCGTGCCGACGTTAGGTGCCTTTCTGATTGGTTGAATGATCTGGGTAGTCATAGAAACGGAGACGGGGAATTCCCGATACGGGCCAAATAAAATGTTTGCATCTTTACCGAACACCGAATAAAGTGAGGCAGCAATGCTTTTAACAGTTAGTATAGTAACTATCCCAGTTGTGTTTTCATTATTTTATAAACAACAGTACACATGGTAAGTGTATGAAAATAGGTTATGATAACTTTAAATATTGTTTAGAGTTGCCTCTTAGTTAAAATAACTCTACACCGACATGATAGAAGATGAAAACAAAAACAGGAGAGAAAGAAGAGGTAGGAAGGAAGGAAGAAGGAAATGAAGAGGAAATTGTCTTCTTTATCATTCTGTTTATTTTTCTTTTCGGGGGAATTGCAGCACACATGCAATGCCCGTATAGAAGTTCTGAGGCGGCATAATAGCTCTCATTACACTGCATAAACAGTGTTCAGAAAAGTGGCGTAATTTTGTTAGGTATTCAACATGTAAAAATCTCTAAACATTGGAGTCCGAAGACCTAAACACCTACGTCAAAGGCTTTTAAACATTATTTAAATTGTGAAATGTTTAGAATAGTTGTTTAAGATATTAAACAAATATTTCAACAATGTTAGAAAAATGGCTACAAAAAGCAGGGTTTAGTGGGTTATATATACCTGTTTTAGCAGTGTTTACACTGAAAACAAATTGTTTACTACAACAAAAAATATTACATTTAAAAAAAAAATGGAATTTAAGTATTTGATTTGGCAAGCGGATAAGCGCAGAAACTCCAAGCGTAGCAAGGCAGAAAAGCCATCTGCAACCAAGCGGAGCGGAGCAAGATGACAGCCATCGGCAGAGGTGGGTTATGAGTTGTCCTCTTATTATTTTTACATTTAAAATAAATTGTTTATTAAAAAACCAACTTTTACATTAAAAATTAATTGAAATTAAAAAAAGAAAAATTTTGATATTTTGACCAAAACAAGATGCCCCGCGATAGCCAAACGAGCGCAGAAGATCCACCAGGGGCGAGGCAAAAGCCCACCACCAACGAGCAAGCGCAAAAGATCCACCAGGCGTGAGCGAGCGCAGAAGATCAACCAGCGGAAGCGAGCGCAGAACGAAGAAGATCCAACAGCGAAGCGAGCGCAGAACATCCACCAGCGGAGCGAGAGCGCAGCAACATTCAACCCGAGGAGCGAGGCAGAAATCCACACAACGGAGCGAGCGCAGAACATCCTTCAGCGGAGAGCGGGGGTTAGAGTTGGTCAAATGCAACACCCTCATTTTTTTACATTGAAAATAAAATGTTTATTAACCCAAACTATTTGCATTGAAAACATAATTGAATTAAATTTTGTATTTTGCATGACCAAGCCAGATGCCCCGCCTGAACGAGCGCAGAAAGCACCGCCAGGGAAACCGAGCGCAAGTTGATACCACCAGCGGCGGAGCGACGAGCGGTGCAGAAACATCGCCAGCGGAGCGAGAGCAGAAGATCCACCAGCGGAGCGAGAGCAGAAGATCCACCAGCGGAGCCAGCGCAGAACACATCCACAAGCGGAGTAATCTAGCCAGTACTATATGTTATTATACGATGTAGTGGCTAGTTTTACATGTCGACCGCACGAATTCCACCTGTGGATTTTCGGAGCCGAGCGCAAGGATATTTTTTCCTATATTAGTGACGGAGGTGTTTTCCCCCTCACATATACTTCGGACGGTCTGTTACTGCGATCGCGCGTAAACACTACAGCCGGAAGGATTTTTTCTGCGCTCGATCGCAGGATTTTTCCATCATATAGTGCGAGGTGATTTCCTGCCGCTCGAGCAGCAGACACTCAGCCTAGGATTTTCTAGCGCTCGCGCGCCAGGATTTTTCCCCTCATTATAGTGACGGACGGGTTTCCTGCGCTCGAGCGCGATACTCGCCTTGGAATTTCGGCGCTGAGCCAGGATTTTTCCCTCACTATATAGTGACGGACGTGCTTCTGCGCTCGAGCGCAGATACTCCATTAGCGGAGTGTGTGCGCTCGAGCGCAGGAAAAACCTCTCCGCACTATATAGTGGGAAAAAAAATCCTGCCGCTCGGCGCAGAATAGAAAATCCATAGGCGGAGTGTTTGCGCACTCGAGCGGGGGGGGCAGGGAAATCACCTCCCGTCACATATAGATGAGGGGAAAAATCTGCGCCGAACGCAGAGAATCCATCAACGGAAGTTCTGCGCCCGAGCGCAGGAAACACCTCCGTCACTATAAGTTGAAGGAAAAAAATCCTGCGCTCGAGCGCAGAGAATACATAGGCGGAGTGTGTGCGCTCGAGCGCAGGAAATCCATAGGTGGAGTCCCCACCCCACCCGCACGTTAAAACTAGATCGTATAATAACAAGTAGTACGCGAGGTACTACGCTGCCGGATGTTCTGCGCTCCACTACAATGGTGGCTGTTCTGGGATCCGCTCTCCGCGGAGGACGTTATGCGCGCACTCCGCTGGCGGACGTTCTGCGCTCACTCCGCTAGAGGATCTTCTGCCCTCGCTCCGCTAGTGGATGTTCTGCGCTCGCTCCTGGACGGAGTTTGCGCTCGCCTCCACTGGTGGCTGTTCTGCGCTCGCTCCGCGGTGGATGTTCTGCCCTCGCTCCGCTGGTGGATCTTTGCGCTAGCTCTACTGCGGGGGGCATTGCTTGGTCCAAAATATCAAAAATATTTAAATAATTTGGAACCACAAAAGGGGGTTTTAGGTTTTCAATGCAAATAGTTGGGGTTTAATTTAACCATTTATTTTCCAATCGTAAAAACTCATGCGGAGGGTGTTGACCTTGTTGAAACAAATCATACACACCGCTCCACATGCCTCCGATGGCGGATATTCTGCGATCGCGCCGTGGTGGATGTTCTGCGCTCGCTCCGCCTGTGGGATCTTCGCGCTCGCTCCGCTGGTGGATCGTGTGAGCTGTTCCGTGGGGATGAGGTGGTCTGCGCTCGCTCCGCTGGTGGATGATCTGCGCTTCGCCCTCCGCTAGTGGATCTTCGCGCTCGATCGCTGGTGGATCTTTGCGTTTGCTCCGCTGGTGGATCTTCTGCTCTCGCTCCGCTGGTGGATCTTCTGGCGCTCGTTTGACGAGTGGATCAACTGCACTCGTTTGGATAGCGGGCATTGCTGGTAAAAATACAACAGGTTTATTCAATAGTGTTTTCAATGCAAATAATTTGGTTTTAAATAAACAATTTATTTTCATAGTTAAAAAATAATGAGAAGATGTTGGAATTTTTAACGACTTATAAACTCGTAATAAACATTTTATTTCAATGGTAAAAACTAATGAAGAGGATGTTGCTTTGAAACAATATAAACCCACCGCTCCGCTGGAGGATATCTGCGATCGATCCACTGGCGGATGTTCTGCGCTCGCTCCGCTGGTGGATGATCTGCGCTCAGCTCGCTGTGGGATCTCTGGCCCGCTCCGCTGTGGGATCATCTGCGCTTGCTCTGCTGTATGGTCATCTGTTTACTTCAATAAATAAAAAGGCATAAAATTGATTTCGATCTACACAAATATGGTTTTTACCCGGAGATTATTAAAATCAAAGATTTGTCTTTGTTTACTGACAGCACGTGCGGAGGTATGGGGTAATGTTCGTGTGGGCCTATAGGCCTATCCCGGGGAGGCCTATACGAGTGTGTGTCGTTTGCGAAATTTTATAAAATTTTGTTTGCATCTGTTTATTAAACATTTTATCATCAGATCAGTATCACACAAAAGTCATTCTTTTTGGGACAATGGTTATGTACCGGAAAACGAAAAGACTGTTTGGGCTGTTATTTAGAGACCGTGTGTATATGAGCACATTCGCAGGGGGGTGACATGCCAGAGTACCAGACTTAATCACGAAGTTTAGTAGACCTACAAACAACGAAGCTTTTCCCTATATTTTCAAAAACTATTACGTGTTTATTGTAAAACAAATATGCAGGGCAAACATAATATTGTGATCATGATGGTGATGTGAGTCGACCGTGTTTGTGTGGTGTGTAGGTTGTGTGTGTACGTTTGTGGTGTGCAATTAGTCGTATATGTTTTAATTATGTTTTATTTTTCTACTTTTGGATTCCACAAATTATAGATGTATATACCACAAATAGTGATATATCTTAGGTTCAAAATTTTTTTCAAAATTACAGGATTCGGCATAACAACTAGGGGTCGAATATGGATGTGTGTATCCTAATATTTCAAATCAGTTGTTTTTAATGTGAAAGAAAAAAAATTGGTGTTGCGAGCCTCCATTTCTTCATTGTTAGAAATTATAGAAGTAACCCTATTTTATTTGTTTCCATATTAAAAAAACGAATTTTTAGGTATGAAACAAATTAAAATTATAGCTGAGGTTCCAGATTAAAAAGCGTAAATATCCCTATCGAATTATATACAGGAAAGTGTTATTAGTTTTTAAATCATACAATTGTAAAAATTTTTAAAAACACCATCGTCTAAATTGTCATGCGCAACTTTCAATTTCTACACTGGCGTGACCACAAACACGATGAAAATTGTACTCAGTACAGAGGGCTTTGTGGTAGTAAAGGAACGTGACGACGTTTGGTGCCTTTATGATTGGGTGAATATCTGGAGTAGTCATAGAAAGGAGACGGGGAATTCCGATACGGCCAAATTAAAATGTGGGCATCTTACCGTACCCGAATTAAAGTGGCAGCAATGCTTTTACCACAGTTAGTATAGAAATCCTACCCAGTGTTTTACATTATTTATTCAAAATAACATTACAATGTGTAAATGTGTATGAAAATAGGTCTATGCCATAACTTTAAATATGTTTATGAGTTGCTCTTTAAGTAAAATAACTCTTTCATGACATGATAGAAGATTGAAGAACAAATAAAACAGGAGGAAAGAAAGAAGGATGGTAGGAAGGAAGGAGAAGGAATGAAGGAAATTGTTATTCTTTATCCATTCTGTTTATTTTTGTTCGGGGAATCTGCAGCACACATGCAATGCCCGTATAGAAGTTCTGAGGCAACATCTAGCCTCTTACACTATAAAAACAGTGTTCAGAACGTGGGTGAAATTTTTGGTAGGTATTAAAACATGTTAAATCTCTAAACACTTGGGAGTCGAATACCTAAACACCTAACGTCAATTGCTGTTAAAAAAATATTTAAATTGTGAACAGGTTTAGATATAAGGTGTTTAGATATTAAACCAATATTCACAATGATTTAGAAAATGGGACAACAAAAAGAAGGGTTTAGTTTATATATAACTGTTTTAGGCAGTGTATTACATGAAAACAACATTGTTTTACTACCCCAAAACATTTAAATTTAAAAAAAAAAGGGATTTAAGTATTTGAAAATTTGGACAAGCGGAGAAGCAAGGCAGAAACTCCAACAGGCGAGCAAGTGCAGAAAGAAAGAAAGCGAGAAAAGAAAATACCATCATGCAACCAGCGGAGCGAGCACAGATGATCCGCCATCGGAAAGCGGTGGGTTATGAGTTGTCTCTTATATTTTACATTTAAAATAAAATTGTTATTAAAACAACCTATTTACATTAAAAAATATTGAATTAAAGTATTTTGATTATTTTTACCAAAACAGATTCCCCGCTAGCCAAACGAGCGCAGAAGATCCACCAGCGGAGCGAGCGCAAAGATCCACCAAAGGAGAAAGCGCAAAAGAACACCAGCGAGCGAGGCGAAGAAGATCCACCCAGCGGGAAGGCGAGCGGAGAAGATCCACCAGCGGAGCGGAGAGCAGAAAATCCAGCAGCTGAGCGAGCGCAGAAAATCACCAGGAGGAGAGCGAGCGCCGAGACATTCCACCAAACCGGAGGCGAGGAGCAGAACATCCGCAGCGGAGCGGTGGGTGATTTGAGGTTGGTCACAAAATGCAACACCATCATTATTTTTACCATGTGAAAATAAAGTTTATTTAAACACCAAAAACTATTTGAATGAAAACATAATTGAATTAAAATATTTTGATATTTTTGAATGAACAGCAGATGCCCCGCCAAAAAAGTAGAAACGAGCGCAGAACACCGCCAGCGGAACGAGCGCAGTTGACCCACCAGCGGTGGGGAGCGAGCGCAGAACATCCGCGGAGCGAGCGCAGAACACGCAGAGACGGAGCGAGTGCAGAACATCCACCAGCGGATCTGTTGGAGCCAGCGCAGAACATCCTCCAGCGGAGTATATCTCGCGTAAGTATATATGTTGTTATTTTACGATGTAGGTTTACATGCGCGACCGCGATATTCCACCTGTGGATTTTCTGAGTGGATCGAGCGCAGGATTTTTTTCCCTCATTAGGACGGAGGTGTTTCCCCTCACTATATACTACGGAGGTTTTCCTGCGCTCGAGCGTTAAAAAAAAACTCGCCGACGGATTTCTGCGCTCGATCGCAGGATTTTTCCATCACTATAGGGACGGAGGTGTCGGGTTCCTGCGCTAGAGCGCAAACACTCCGCCTATGGATTTTTCTGCGCTCGAGCGCAGGATTTTTTCCCTCATTATAGTGATGGACGTGTTTCCTGCGACGAGCGCAGATACTCCGCCTATGGAATTTCGGCGCTCGAGCGCAGGATTGTTTGCCCTACTATATCGTGACGACTGCTTCCTGCGCTCGAGCGGCTAGATACTCCGCCTATGGATTTATGCGCTCGAGCGCAGGATTGTTTCCCTCACTTTAGTGACGGAGTGTTTCTGGCTCGGGCGCAGACACTCCGGCCTATGGATTTTGCGCTCGAGCGCAGGATTTTTTCCCTCACTATATATAGTGGATGCAGCCAGGCCATCAAAAGTTAGGACACTTTGGTAGCAATGGGGGGCAAAGAGGCACTGATTGCCAGGGGTTCTAACACTATGACTACACAAAAATGATGATGGCCAATCTGAGGGGTAGCTTCAGTGGCTAGGGCTCGAAAAAGATATACAGGGGTCAAAATTGAAAGTGGTCCAATGGTTGACTTGCATACCAAATTGTTCGTATGATCACAAGGACTAATAAAATGTAGAGTTGTACTAGCTCCGACTTACCCCTATGGAGTATAATGCTGAAAAACCCATTAGATAGGTTCAAGGTTAAAATTTAGCTTCTACAGGGGTCAAATATTGAAAAAGCCTGCAATTATTGGAAATGGTTAATTATTTGTAAGGTAATCACAAGTAAAAAAAGTATCGTGGAACAATGTCTTAAATGTATAGTTACCAGTTACCACCCAAATAACCCGATAACCCTACGAGGTGATAGGGGTACGTAATAATGAGGTGTGCTAACTTGTTAATTTCATCAGGGCGATGGTCGAAACTATTCCTTATTTTAATTGTTGAGAACATTATAAACAATATGCGACCATTTCCAGGTGAAATTAAGCATTTTTTAGTATTTGACCTGTAGAGCTAAATTTAACCTTTGACCTATAAATAACGGTTTTCGCTTATAATCCGTAGGGGTAAGTGGATGTGGATTAGCAATGACGAATAAGACTTACATTTTTTCTTAATCCTGTGATCATACGAACACTTTGGTATGCAATTCAACAAATTGGACCACTTTAAATTTTGACCCCAGTTAATCTCTTGTGAGCCCCAGCTCGCTTAAGTTACCCCTATAGAATGGCCATAATACATGTTAGTTTAGTGATGTATAGTATTGATGGTAATCCCTGAGTATAAATGCCGCTTTTGCCACCCCCCCCCCCAGGGTGATACCGGTACCAATATGCCTATCTCACCCACTAATAGTGACGACAGTGTTTCGCGCTCGGGCGCAAGGACACTCGCCTTGGTTTCGTGCGGTTCGAGCGCAGATAGATACCCACTATCGGTGTTCTGGGGGGGGCGCAGAAGCTCCAGTAGAGGATCACTTACATAAGGGCATTTTGGAATGTCCTTTTCTTGCGTCGTGTAAGAATAACTACGGCTGCTAACAATACGCACGCACAGCGCTTTGCCCTCATCCACACATGTGCGCACAAACCTGTTGACAACTGTAATTTTACTAACATGTACAAGCACACGCACGCACCCACGCGAGCACACACGCGAACGCACACACACACACACACACCACACACACACACGAACAACACCAATACACGCAAACATGTAAACAATTAAAAGGGGAATACGAAGTGAAAAATAAGAGGTTATTGGGTAGAATAAGGGTAGTTGGACCAAATCAGAGCAAGTCTAGCACCAGAGGATATACGGTTGTAGGAGTATAACTGTATCAATTTAGGTTGACTGCCTGCCGACTTGCGTCAGCCCAGGCTAGTGACATATTCATTGTGCGTTTGGCTGTCATGTGCGTTGCCATGTTTTTTTAAAAGCACGAGGCATTTACTTCACATAAGTATTATATATATTCGACGAAACGAAACCGGTCAGTGCACCAGTTGGAAACACGTTTATTTCCGGTATATATGTTTTGCTCTCGGACAGAATAAAGGTGTAATCTAATGGGTTTGCACAACGCCGTTTGGTTCCTTTCGGTCCATTATAATAAGCCTCACAGGGGATGTTCTTTGTTCAGCTAGGAGCGGAGCGAAGAAGAAGAGCCGATGCGTAGGCTCAAGGGGAGTTATTGGTTTCTACACAAGGGAGTGGCTTGAACCTCTCATGTTTCAACATATATACCAACGACCACAACACCTAGTAGTGCCAGGAACCTGTCGTTTTATTTAGGCAGACGATCTTGGAATTAGCGACTTGGAAGATGCGACTGCACCAGGTTTGAAGAGAGACTCTCGTGGTAGTATATGTTCACATATATACCAACGACCAACCTAGTAGTGCAGGAACTGTCGTTTTATTTATGCAGACGATCTTGGAATTAGCGGACTTGGAAGATGAAC
>JAMKCH010029486.1:0-16803 GCA_023653785.1 Ophioderma brevispina
CTTGAGTATATTAACGCATTACTGATTTGCCGGTAGCACACTTGACATCCACGGTTTTTCCATGTAAAGGCTCATCTCGCCCTTTTGCTTCAATATCACCCGAAATGAGAGGCTTAATGATTCTTCCACTCCATTAATTCATCTGATTGTCACAGAATAATGAGTAGAATTAATGGTTCGTAGACTTCTGCCGTGCACCTTTAGTGCGTTGTTTCATGCATGGTTCGGCAATGTTCTATTAAAGGTGCTCCGAAGATATTTTCACCTTCAATGGTCCCCTAAAAAATTTGAAATACTAATTTTCCGCCTGATGGGTAAAGCTTCTATCACAAATATCCCATCTGAAAGATAAGTTGAGAAAGGTTTTTTTGGTACAAAAATTGTTGAAATTCCTATTTCGGTATAGGAACAGCCAATATGAAACTCACCTATGTTTTATATTGAAATTAAGCAAAACAAAATCGCCGTTTCCTCTCTTTTAAGACATTTCTGTATCCAACACAAGGTAAGAATCTATTGAGTGTCTATCTATGTGTGCGCGTCGTTCTAGTTACCTGTGGCGCACCAAACGAGGGGGCAGGGGTGAGGGGAGTTGCCCCTTTTGGCTCGAAATATCCGGACGAAATTTATTTGCCTTTAGGTCCCGAGATTTGACCAAATTAATATGTAATTGCGCTAATTTTTCGTGGCTTCGCGCAACATTGTATGGCCCGGGGGGGCACTTGTCTTCAAAGGTGAATATGATTCGTGAACAAGAAACGCGTAAAAAGTGTCTCTTTTTTTTTCCGACAGGCGATGTACGCGCGTACATTGATTAGGGTGTCAAAAACAAAAATATGGAAAAAGGGTATTTTTTTTCGTAACCCTGAAATTTTTATGTACGACAAATAAAAGATTGCAGATTTGGAAATAAAAGCAGCGACATGGCAAAGCCGATAATAGGGTATATTATCAACACTATGCATTGATTACTTGTTAACTGACAAAAAGACTTGTATATGATAGCAAAACCATACAAAAACTTGTTTTAAGGGTATTTTTTCTTAGGTCGGTTGAAATACTTTTTTATTTGCATTTCGTGAAGTCCATGTTCACGCATCAATATCCACCTTGAATACAACTGGCCCCCCGGGCACTTTTGGTCCCGTTTCAGAAATCATGGAGCGATCATGGGAGCGGGACTTACTCGGTAAGTTTTCTACCACCTGGCTCGATTACTCGGTGCGGTCCCACACGACTCTGTGAATTAAATCTGGAACGAGCTGATGTGAGCACGAAATCCCCTTTTAACATCAACTTAGGAACGATGGACTCGTGGGAGATGGAGGTTCAGCCTTTCTTCTACGTTCTGCGTGCTACCTTTCTCCTACACTCGGAAACGGTGTACACGGGCATATGCTATTTTCGAATAATAGTAAAAGCAGGAGTAAAAAGTTAATTTACCATAAAGATGTAGTGCGAGATTTGATAAAGAGTATTCCGCACTATACTAGATTAACTTTTACTCGCCTATTATCCAGTTCTTAATTTCGCATCACGTCCGTTGCAATAGGTCACGAGTACAGAAAACCATCGGTAGTTTATGATGTACAAATCGTGCCTTGTCTATATTCTGTGTTGCATTCAGATATATCGTCATCGTCAATAAAGCCTGAAAATATGTTTGGCGCACAATATGTGTTATGCAAAATAGTTTCTGTTTTTTCGTATTCAAGTCAAATCGGCAACATTTAAAATCAATTTGATAAAAAAATATAATTTCATTCTTTAACGTCTCCTCGTAAGCCTATATTTAGCTTGTATTGTCATGCCATTTTATTTATCAAAATCATATTGTTATCTGGTCGAGATAGCCCCTGGCCGTTATATTAATTGTGGAAACTGGGATGAATTAGTCGAGGGAATTGCCAAATGTATACATATTAGGCACTATAGAGCGTGTCAGTTTTCAAATAGGCCACACGTGGACTTACTTATTTTGGTCCGGCGTAAAATCTATAAGTTTTTTCAAATGAATTTGAGCGCCAGCATATTCCACAAAAAATTCAAATACAAAATTAGTTCCATTTGGCATTTCTTTCGTCTTAGGGCATTAATATAACTGTGTTTGTAATATCGTGATATATAGTCGTCATAGTAAAAGGGAATAGATCTTGTGTCCTCAAAAGTGGTCATATGTGGTTCCAGTGGATCAGTGTTCGACCCGCACGCCAAAGGTTGTGTGGTTCGAGCCCCGCTGGGGCAAATGTGTTCGCGCTTTACCTCAATGTAACGCCTCTTCTACCCATGTGTTAAATGGGTACCGTTGTAGAATAACCATGGTCCGGCGTAATCATAGTCCGGGAACAATGGAGTGAACAATAGGGCAATCGCATTCAGTTTACTCTTCACGCAACATTAGTTTCACGCCTTTTAATTCCGTTATCGTCTATGGAGCCCCGGGCTATTGCTCCCACCGGACTATATATCTGCTTTCACACTCGGCCATTATTCAATGCTTGGGAAGTAACAGACTCGCTGTATATGTAGGTGTGGCGATCCCACTACAGCCACATTATATGGTGGAGTCTGGCCATCGCTTTGAAAGAGAGATGGGCCTCCAGTTCCTGTGTACACAGGTCCTTTTTTTTTTACTCAAATTGGAAGGACCCCTTTGGAAGGTATGAATGGTCATAAATTGAGCCACATTCCATTCACCTTAAATTTATGTATGAGTGCTAAAACAACCCACACTTGGAAGTATCTCGATTGATTATGCCATGTACAAGGGGGATTTTGCCATAGCAAATTTTTATCGTCGTCGACATTCGTCGTTCGTCTGTCCACAAACAATAGGCCATCTCTGGATTATGTCTATCCCTCATCGAATCGACTTTTGATACTTTGCACAAATTGACACTCTTAAGTGAGTAACGCTAATTTGGTGTCAGATACAGGATCTGGTAATTTCAAAGGTCATTCCACATGAAATGTATTAATGTTTTCTTAATCCCCTTAAGTAAAGTCTGGTGTCGAGCAAGCTCAGTCGTGAGCGGGTGCCCATCTTCGTTTCCTTAGCGTTTGGGCCAGACTCCTCAATTATGTTTGCTGTGGGGGGGGGGGGGGGGGGGGGTTCGCCACTCCTACCGCACAAGCGAGTCTGTTACTTTCCCCAGATTGAATAATGCTGGTACCCATTTACACCTTGGTGGAGAGGAGTAATTAGGTAAAGTGCCGTACTCAAGGGCACAACACGAGCCTCTAGTGGGACTCGAACCCACGACCTTGGATTGCGGACGAGGCGCTCAATCCATGGACCCACCAATGCCCCTCAATCCCTTAAATGATATATAAATTCGTTCCAAATCTCCATAAACTTTTTAAACAAGTTGATGTCTTGCTTACTCTTGCAAGGATGGACCAATTATCTTCCACTCTGTCAAAGACAAATCATGCAATGGGTTTTAAGGGACTCATGGGGTGTACACAGATGACACCTCAATGGACCATAGGACCTTTGACCCTTTTAAACACATGTCCTTCATTAATTGTAAGTCTATGTGTCTGGAACCTGAAACACGTATCTACCACTATTTTGGCTCACTTTGAGACAGGTCTAAGCATTTTTTAATTTCTATAACATTAATATTCAATGTTTAGATTCTAAACACCCATTCCATAACCATGACGTTCAGCGTTTAGATTCAAACACGTCCGCCATCGCACGACGTTACATTGTGTTTAGAAACAACAATAACCACTATGTGTAAGCTTCTAAATGCTTTGTGGCACATTCACCAGTGTTTAAAACGCTGGTAGTTAAGGCGTTAACGTTAGAAATTCTCATTGCTCTGATTTAGAATGGGGAAAACGATGCTGAAATTCAATGCTTCGTAGTCATTTATAGAGCAGTGGTCTAATTAAATACCCCACCTTTCTTTTTGACAAAAAGTTTGTATTGTTGATTTTGTTGTTTTGTTGAACCCGTGTCTTACCGCTTTTTTTAAAAATTAGCCGTTGTTTTTGTGGGCCGCCAGCTATAGATGGAAGACCACTTAGAAATCCGTTGAGCGTGTGTATGTGTTGTGTGTATTGTGTGGATGTGTGTGTGTGTCACTGAAATGTTAAGTTTTTATTTTAAAAAAATGCGTTAGGTTTTTTTTAATTGACTTCAATTGAAAAGTTGAAGTTCAATTGGAACCAAGCTTGTGTCATAGCTGCACCATGGGGATCCCTCACATGTTGATAAGGTCAAACGTCATATGCCAAGGTCAAAGGTCATGTGAGGTCAAGTTGAAAATATGCTAAAATGTTAAGTTTTTTTTTAAATTGACCTCAATTGAAAACTTGGAAGTTCAATTGGAACCAAACTTGTGTCATACGTGCACCATGGGGATCCCTCATATGTTGATGAGGTCGAAGGTCATGTACCAAGGTCAAAGGTCATGTGAAGTCAAGTTGAACAATAGGCTAAAATGTAAAATTGACCTTAATTGAAAAGTTGAAGTTCAATTGGAACCAACCTTGCGTCATAGGTGCCCATGGGATCCCTTATATGATGAGGTCAAAGGTCATGTGGCGAGGTCAAAGTTCATGTGAGGTCAAGTTGAAAACTAGGCTAAAATGTAAAATTGACCTCAATTGAAAAGTTGAAGTTCAATTGGAACCAATATTGTGTCATAGGTGCACCAAGGGATCCCTCATATGTTGATGAGGTCAAAGGTCATATGCCAAGGTCAAAGGTCATGGAGTGGCCTACAGCTTATATTCTTTGAATATAGCGAGAGCGAAAGCCGAGAACCGCGAAATCCTAGTTTTAAACTATCTATAGAAATTAATTTTAAGAATTTCCCCAAACTGGAACGTCCACGCGAAGAGAACGATTTCATCTTACCCTTTAATTTGTCTGCGATTGACACAAAACATTTTTTTGCACAAATGAAATACGATTGTGAGTTGAAAAAACGTGATTGAGTGTATACAAAACTCATTATTATGATATCTACGACATTATGACAGATCGAACACACAGACAGTTGCAACATAGACCTAGATATAAATACTTCCCACCCAATCAGATGTTGCATTGGACCCTGCGTTAACTATATTAATTGATTGTGTCCGTGTTAGGGAGCGGTTATTTATATATTTAGCCAGGGGGAAATGGGAATTCAACTTTTTCGGCCAAAAATTTGGTTCCCCTTCGCTTCCCTTCATAAGATCTAAGTTTTTCCGGATTTTGCAGGCTCCCCCCCCCCCCCCATCCCTGGTGGGGCCAAGCAAGCTCATGCTTATTCACCAAAAATGTCAAAAGAAATTTAATAAGCAATACGGAGTTAGGCAAAACCACAAAACCAAATTTGGGTGCTTTGATGGGGGTTGAGCTGGGTTGGTCATGGGTGTATCCCATGACCCATACCACAGACCTCGCCCCTCGTTCGGTTTATGTTTACTATTTAAAAAATCCAGAATTAAAACCCTTCCAGTGAAGTTTTCATGTGTTTTAAACCAATGGCGTCGTTCTGAAATTCGGGATTTTTGGCCGCCCCTCCCTCCTGCGTATTTGTGTGAAAAATTTATCCATTTACAAAGTTCTCGGGCTTTCCCCATCTATACATGTCCTCCCCCACACAATTTTGGTGTTGTGTGTGTACGAAACAATGGTAACTCTTCTCTTATACATATAGGACCTAAAGGTTTACTACATCAAAACGAAAAAATTTGCGAATCATCTCCAAAACTTTATAATGTTGAACAGTTTACATTCTCAGGGGGGAAAAAAAAAAAAGTTAGAAACCCAAGGTTCTATAACTAAGCATTTAAAACGGTTAATAGACCTGGAGCCCTTTTTGTGGGAGTCTAATATTTTACATAGTTAAAGGCACTATCAGTGCTTTGCTAAATCCAAAAATCGAAAAACAAAAACACACACCAAAAAAAATCAGATTTTTGATGATGTAAAAAAGTATAGCGACCGTAACATTCCCTACCACCGATGTTAAACTGAAGCGATAAGGAAAGGGAATAGGACTATAGTCATAACTGTCCGATAGGGGCACTATGAATGGAGATTCCATATCCAAAGAACATTGCTCTTTTCTTACTTTTCTGTCAATTTTTCAGTGGATAAAAAACAAAAAAAAAAAACATGCGATTTCTACAGACTTGTCATTCCTTTTAAGCATTCCTGCAAAATTTACAAATATTTGACTCTTTCGAGTAAATCACTGATAGTGTCATTAAGAAAAGTGAAAAGCAAGGTTAACCTCTTTTGGTTCTAAAATAATTTTCCTGGCTAAAAATGTCTTCCTGTCCTACGAAGTGTGAAGGGCTTCTTATTCAGGGTTCTTTAAGTGTTCTTTTAGGATTCGTAAAACATTTTGTCTAAAGAAACCTTTCTGGCGTACAAGAGCTTTAAACACTTCTCCGCGGTGTTCTTTGTAGAACAACCCCCCCCCCCAAAAAAAGGTTGTTGGTGGCAAATTGGGGGAGCTAAGGAAAGGTGACTCGACCAAAAAGATTCGAATCCTTAAAATCTACCACAAGAATGGGTGATGTCGGGGCACTTAAATGCATTAAGAACAAATTGAGGTACAAAAATAGATCTGACATCGTCAAGAAACAAGACATTGCTTAACGGGCACGACTAAAAGTGCGTCCTCCAGTTTATATTGAGGTGGAATTGACATACAGTTCCGACTACGGGCGATCGACGAAATTGCACATTGTTGTCTAGGATATGAACAAGCCTGTGAGCACTTAGAGGCTAAAAAGGTTTACCGGAAACCGTCGCAATAACTAACCCAAAGAAGGCGCTATAGTTTAAGGGCAAGCGGTTATTTTTTTACCGTCGGGGGTAAGGAATCAAACGCCTTTCTTCGACGAAAAAAAATTTTAGCGCTTACCTTCGCTCCGTCCAAAAATTCGCATTAACCGTACGGATTATCTGTTTAAAAGTTCAGGTTTCTTTTCTCTGGTGGAAATTTCATGTCCCCTTCTCACTCACAACAATTATTTGTCATATCCGTATCAAATCCCGTTCCCCTTTGGCATAAATAAATTGAATCTTCCCTATAAACAAATTATAAAGAGCTGTATGGCATGCTTGCCGTTCATTCATGGGTTTTATCGTGCGTGTACAATGTCTATCTTCCATTCCGAGAGATTGTTAATATTCTTAATTTCCCCTATTGAGCGACCACAAAATATCTTGAAACGGGACTAGCGACCAGAAAATGGCTAGCCCCCCCCCAACCCAAGACATAGCGAGCTAAGCGGACTAAACATACCGAGCCTGACGGAATAGAAAATAAGTAGCCATTAAAACGTCCCATCAAAAACAAATAATAGTCTATGACCAATTGAAAAAAAAAAACGGACTAATCAAAAAAATGGAAATAATCGGTTCTAAAATGAACCATTGTTTTTACGTCATTGTAAGGGCGCTATCAGTAATTTGCTAAATTTATAAATCGAAAACAAAAATTATTAAAAAGTCAGATTATTGTATGACTGTTACAAGAATAGGTATCCTATAACATCCCTTAAAAACCAGAAGCACCTATAAGGGAAAAATCTGGATATTAGGTCATCCGTCCGTACGGACAACTTACTTTGAATGGAGGATCATATATTTGAGCACTGCTGTTTCATCTAAAAAAATTTGGGACGTATGCTGAAAAACTTATAAGGGTAATATTTGCCCCTCAATGGCTTGTAGATTAATTTTAATTTAATGGTTCAAATGTATTGTATGTTACCACTCTGTTCAATTACATATATTTTTCGCAGCAATTTTGCCAAAAAGGATGTTAAAAGAATCAGATATTGAAAAATTCAATTCAATATTATGGAAAAATAGTTGAGTTTTATTACAGAGATTGTGATGTGTGAGAGAATAAAAAAATCACTGACGAACCACCCCCACTTATGCACAAATGTCAACTCCAATTTTTTTTTTACTGTGAGAATTATACTGTAAATTTAAACAGTTTGTTGTAAATATATTATTCAACTGTAAGATATACAGTGAATTTGAATGGATTTATATATTTACGGGTAATTTTGTTGGCAGAATTTGCTGCCAGGATTTTCCTGTAAATTTACAGTATTTTTCATGCTGTGTTCAGTATTGACGAACACTCAGGGTTAGCGACACGGGGAGTAGTGTTGCCAGAAAAAGATTCGCGGAAAGTTTTAACGCGATTAAATATTAACGTTTCCTTAGTTTAGGAAAACGTGAGCCGGGGTATGACGGGATACGAGAACTGTTGAGTTGTAAAAAAATGTAGGAGTAACTAATGTGTGACTCGGTTGTCTTAAACTTAATGATGGGGGGTTAGTTATATGGGAGTTTGAAGAGGTTGTCACAATTCACTAGTACGTGTATTTACTGGTGTGGTTGTGGTGGTGTGAAATATGTGTGATGTACATGTGTCACTTCTTAATTCAGTGACTCGCTTCTGGTTTCAGTGATAGCTCTGTTTCGTGATCGACTCCATTTTCAGTTATATGCTACCGTTCAATCACCTAGGGGAGCCCGAGCGAAGCGCGGACCTCCCGCCAGTACTAAAATTTATAATACTGTATAATAATGTTATATTCCGTTTAAATTGGAATAAAGGCCCCCACTTTCAAAATTTATCATAATATGGAGGACTGGACTGGAAACTGACACACATTACAACAACGATTTTACTGTATTTGGCCCCCGAAATTAAAGCCGTCATGTGTTCTAAACCTTACAGTATTTTTACTGTAAAATTGCACTGTATTTTTGTTCAAATACAGTTTAGCCAGACAAATTAGTATATGTCAGGTACTGTAAAGTGTTGCCAATAAGTGAAGAATTGGTCTTTGTAGAAATACTATGGAATCCATTTTATAATAATTTGAAGGGATAAGTACAACCTGCAATATGTACAAATAAAGTGTCTTCTTCGTCCTCTTCTTGTTTTTTTTCACTGAAATCTTCTTCCGACAAGAAGCCGTACAACGATTTCGCATGGCATCGTCGCCCTGTTTGACAAAATTGAGTACAACGCAACGCGATCTGCAATACCGGAAAATCTGAAACAAATTCGCCCTATTTTTAGAATAATCACGTCCCATTTTAGTATTTTGTGGAAAAAATCGTGAAAATCACGGCTATCGCCGTGGGTTACGTGTCATATTCCTTATGTTTATTGGTGTCGATGTTATTTATGGTAGCAAGCTTACCGTTGTGGCAGCAAGGGTTCTATATAGATAGAGAGGCAAAACGTTACGTAATCTTTAGAAATTTCCCGTCTCGCATGTTTTGCCGCCACAAGAAAACCGAGAGTACCAACAATTAGCAATGGCTGCTCTCCGCTTCTTCCACATACGTGGTTGCCGCTTTGCATATCACTAATGGTAGTGATCAAATTAAATGTATATGTACGTGCCAGGTGTAATAAAGTGTACCTGGATCATTGTGCTCAGATTACTACTCTTTTTTTCTCTCATAATGCAATGCGCGCTTAGGTGAACAGATGTATTCATTGCGGCGGTTTAATTTAAATCAGACGACTGACGTGTCCTTCCCATTTCGTGTGTGTGGCCATGGTTAGGACAAAATTAACCACCCAATAGCAACCCAACATCCACAACTGATATTTTGGCGGATTGTTTGTATCGAATTGACATATGTGTGTATACCAAGCACCCAACGTAATAATTCGTGCAATATTCAAAATGTCATCCGCCCAGCACGGACGACTGGTGTTTTGAATTCTTTTCAATCATCACACCCCGTTGTTTTTCAATGTATTTGTGATTTTTCACACCTGATCCGCGATTGTCTCATCCTCATTTCAAACCAAGAAAATTAGTTATAACTGGTATTCTCAACAGAGTCTAACTTTAAACCGGTTTAAATCAAAGTTAGAGTCCTTCCTGAATGGACCTGTTTCTTTCAACATACTCTTAAAGTAATATATGAAATATTCTGACCCATCCCATAAAAAAATCACCTATTTCATTCTCACACTATATATATATCATGCCCTGTTATCGGAAAAAGTCCATTCTGGAAGGACTAAGACTGGTTTAAACCCAGGTCTGAAGTAAGTCTCCGTTTGAGAATACCAACCATGCTCTCTTAAACTTGTGGGTCGGTATTCACAAAAGAACTTAGTCCTGGGTTAACTCTTAGTCCAGGACTAAGTCCATCTAGAAAGACCCTTTAATTTAAAGAGACATGAGGAGATTTCCAGAAAGAAGCGCCCCCAATTTTTTTCGAACCCGGGTTTTTTGCATATTTGGAATGCTTTCCAATGTATTAGATCACACCTGAAGTGAATAAGCCGAATACGCTGTCTTTATGTGATAAGATGATGATTTAGTTCTTTCTGTCGTGCACGACAGAAAGTCAAAGCACGGTGTTCTATGGGGAAAATTACGATAGTCAAGCAAGTTCAAAACAAGGTTTGCGGTTTTCTTTTGTACTTGTTTGTCCAATAAACCTTCGAAACGTTTTTGGTAGGTGGTCTACAATCGATCCAGTGCAATTTGAGAGAAATTCGTATCCTCAAAAAATCTCCTCCTGTCACTTTAAAAAAAAACCAGAATATGAAAGAGAAACAATTTGAAATAGGTAAGTTCTCAGCTTTGAGTGTCTACCTGTACTTTTTCTTTGTATTTTCAGCAGAAAAAGGTACTATAGGAAAGAAGATTTTTTATAGGTCCTTCTAGTAGGACTTAGTCCTGGACTAAAAGTTAAGCCAGGACTAAATTCTTTGTGAATACCGACCAAGGAGTTTCCGTAACCTGACCCATCTGACGCACTTTTTTTTCTGACACACTTATGAATTCGCACACCTTAGCGAAATAAGCTTGGGCTTTATTCCTACGTGGCGCAGTGATAGAACATGGTGAGGTCATATGCTGTATACTTTTTAGACAGGTTATGAATATTAATAAGCTCGTTTGCATAGTTTGAAGAAATTCATTAATCCACTCTACAGATCGACTATAAACCGATTCCTCAATGAACTTCTATCGTGGTACGATGATAGAATATGATGAGCTCACGTGTGTGCTGTATACTTTTTGGACAGGAATTTTTTTTTTTTAGTTTTTCCAAAAATCATGTAAAATAAGCCTGTTTTTAGCTCAAATTTTTAAAGAAAATTTGTTTGTAAAAATTTTTCATTTTTTCTCTTGATTTTTCAGGTTTTTGGGCTATTTTAGGCCAATTTTGAGCTCCAGAAAAGAAAAAAAAATCAAAAAAAGAAAAATTCGCCCGACCGACCGACCCTACTCGAAAGGTCCGCTCGCCCGTAAAACAGGGTTTTTCTTTTTCGTCGCCTAAAATTAAAATGAATAAATCGGATCATTTCATTTACACCTTATAAATATTAATTAATTTTTCATCCGCGAAATCTTGAACAATTGACAGATTTCCCCAACTCAAAGTGGTTGAAATTCAAGACGTTAAGGGTTGTTTCCAGAAGGGATTCGTGAGACAATTTCCCCGATAATTTCAACTGGATTAAAAATTTAAATTCAACATGTATGCATGGTAATAAGTTAATACTCGGCAGACCGACGTGGAAGAAAAGATGTCGGTCGGACTAGTTTAGTCTGACACCAGAGGGTGATTTGAACCAATCCCATAATGCATTGCAATGTGCCTATGCTGTACTGCACTAAACACATGTCAGTACTTCGGGATAAAGTGTTCCAAAAGTTTTTGAACCACAAAACATTTCATGCTCATGCTATAAAAATTCCCTAAGTACTAATGCTTTGTGCGCTAAAATGAGCATAAAGGTCAGAATTTTTATGTGTTAAGAAATAGGATTTTTTTTTAGGATCACATGACTCTATTGAGGTGAAATTTCCCATAACGGATGCATTGTGGGATTGACTCAAATACACCCTCTGGTCTGACACCGTCTGCTGTACCGGCCTGCATTCTAATATTTGATTCCTTTTTATTTTTATGTGATGAGCATAAATCATCAGCCAATGAAATGAGTCTTACATACTTATTTTTGTTTTTGTTTTATTCTTGTTTTTATTCTGTTTTGTTTTTGTTCTGTTTTATTTCAATTTGTTTTGTGTTTTTGTAATCAAATCAAACGATTACCACTCTTTTTTTGCCGGAATTTGACGGGAGTTTCCGTAACCTGACGCATCTGACATATGACTTATGAATTCGGAAACCCTTCACGGAATAAAGCACGTATGTTTATTCCGTTAAGGTTTCCGAATTCATTAGTGTGTCAGGAAAAAAAAGTGTATCAGATGGGTTAGCTTACGGAAACTCCCGAATTTGACATTAAAAGCACAAATAACATGCTTGGTCACAGTTTTAGTTATACGTGGTTGTCGTGCCATACTAAGCTCCTGCGTAGGGTGCCCATTTCTATTTCCTTCAAGTTTGGATGTGACTCCTTCTATGACAAGCTAGGTGCTCAGTAATTCGATAAACCAAGTTATAACTCAGTTTATATTAACTGAAAAAGTGTGTCGAGAAAAAAAAACTATGATAATCGACTGATAAACTTCAGTTTTTCGTGATAAACTGTGTTGATCGGCGAAAACTATAAGTTTATCAGCTAAGACCTTGTTTTTTTAAAAATAAGTTTATCAACTGATAAACTTAGTTTTTCAAGTGAACAACAAGTGATAAACTTTGTTTATTAGATTTTTGAAAAACTTTGTTTATACCCAATAAATTTTGTTTATTAACTCGAAAAACAATGTTTTCCAAGTTGAAAAACTTTGTTTTTTTTAACGGCGTGTTAAGCATAGCCACGTACAGAGGTCTTTACTTACAGAAGTCTTTAAAATGGACTTTGATGAAAAAAGGGTCGCGATTTGTTTACATTTTGATAGTGGCTTTAAGGTGCTCTATAGATCCTTAGCCGTATATACTTAGAATGTTAATACATAACAAAAATGGCTCTACGTGTATTATGAACCTATATTTCTAAGACCTGACGAACATTTGAAAACCGCGTACAACCTATAACATTCATCCCTCGCTGGGGATGTGGCAAAAGAAGACATAATGTTGGTGAGATAAATAAGAGATATCGTTTGCTATACCAGGGGACTCTAGATGAATGAACCACTGCTATCCTGTTGGTAACTTAAGCCAATTGTAATTATCGACGACACATGAAAACAATTATTGATATCAATTGAAAATCACTCATTACTCAGCGTTCCGTTTAATGATAACGTTAAGATGAAAATTGAAACCCTATACATGTAAAAGATAATTATCCAGCCTGAATATATAGTTTGTCTCGACTAAAGTTACCTGCAGGTGACATAATAATCTTCTCTTCTAATTCTGAACTTAGGCTTATATTGGTAGAATATGTAGTAGTATAGTAGTAAATCCAAAGTTTTAAATCCGGGCCGGTTTTGTCCCCGTAAAATGGGGGTGGCCGGATTCACCTCAAACTTGTAGCAATTGCCCTTACGCTCTCCCTCCACTTCGCCCGATTCAATGCATCTTCCATTCCCAACCCAACCGTCAGTCCTACTCTCCTCCTCCACTTGCTTCTTCCATCCCTTCTTTGGTCGTCCCCTCCTCCTCGAACCGCTCACCTCGAACTCAAAAGCCCTTCTTAAAACATGCTCGTTCTCTTTCCTCAACACGTGCCCATGCCAACCTATACTATTCGCCTTCGCCAACCGGTCCACCGCTTCTTCCAAATCCAACATCTGCATCAAGTCCTTAGTCTTCATCCTATCCATCCATTTCACACCACACATCGCTCTCATCATTGATCTCTCTGTCCTTCTCAAAATCCCCATCTCGTTTTCGCTCAGACACCATGTCTCTCTCCCATACGTATACAGAATCACTGATCTCACAACTAATACACTATTCCTTTCATATTCAAGGATATCTTGATCCCTAGTAACAGCTCTCCTCCCATTCCCTAAACTTCACCCCCATAAGCCTCACTCTATATAGCTGTCACAGCCGCCGTCGCATCCCCCACCCCTAACCATTCCCCATGTACGTGAACTGCTTCACCGATTCCACCTCATCATCACCTATTCAACCCATCCCTCTAGCTCTTCCTCGCACTTCTACACACAAAAGCTCTTGCCAACGTGGGGGCCTCGTCTTCATCTGTGTGCAATCCCCATGGAGCCATTCCCACATTTTCTCACACCACACCGGAATTTGGCTTTTTAATACCCTCTTTTTTCCTACACACACCGCATGGTTCTATACCTTACTCACTATAACCCGCCCCCCCCACCGCTCACAACACGTTTGTCTTCACAAGGTTTACCATCAGACACTTACTCTCAAAGCCTTCTTCCATTTCCAAACTTCTCCCTCACTCCTCCGTTGTCTCGCACATTAAACCAGTCGTCATCATACAACATGTCGCCATCAAACCTTCTTTTGAACCTCAACCTCTTTTGAACCACACGAAAGTACAGAACCTTGATGCAACACCCGCCTAAATCTCAAACTCCTGCAGACAAATCGACCCCACTCTAACTCTTGTCTTGCTCTTTCAACAAACTCATCACGTCACTGCTCTAAACCCTGATTCTGTATACCTCTCTTCCGCATTCTCTTCCGCATCGCCCACTCCTTGGTACTCTACAAATCCTCTACAAGTATCCACAAAACACATACAGTTTTTCCCTTTACTCGAGATTCCGCTTGCACCTCCTCAAAATAACACTGCATCTATAGTTCCATTCCCGACATAAACCCAAATTGCCTCTCATCTCCATCCACTAATCTTTCTAATCCTTTTTTCTAGAATCCTCTCCATAATTGTCATTGTATTTAAATGTATTGTAAATTTAAATTTTCAATCGATTGAATTAGAATTAATATTTACAACATGTCTTTATAGTATAATCACGGTCATAAATCGTAAGGTATCTTGTTTACGTAAGTCAGCAACTTTTGAAACATTAATTTAGGGATAAGAATCAAATCGCATATAAAGCTCATTTGAGACCACTGTTTGAACAACCAGGTACTATGAGCCTCAGCGTCATTGGTGCTCTGGTTTTGAAAAAAAGAATGATAATTTTATAAGGTTGCGGAATGGTATGTTACAGATAAAATACTTGTTTACGGTATGTTTTAGCTTGTTCTTTAGTTCGTGAAAATACGTGTTTAGGGTGCATTTTGAAAGTCCATATTCACGCATCATATCCACCTTTGAATATAAGTGGCCCCGGGCCACAACTGCTTCTTTTTGACGGGACACCTTGTACATAGAAAATGTAGAAGACGAGAAGACGATGCCGAGTACAAATTGCATTATTGATTTACTTACTATACACACATTGCATGTTATATTCGTGTCACCATGCATGTATACGCAGGTTTGTATAGCGAGCCAATTTAAAGCCATATGTAGTGATTTTTGTAAAAAAATATCAATTTTGTTTTAAATATTATAAAATGATTCCCCTATAAAGGGGGACCACTTTAGGTATTTACATGTATTCGACGGGATACTCTTTCGGCACTCTTTTTTGGTTCTAGCCAGAGAGGAAGGGAAGGGGTAACGGGATAGAAGCTAAAGAAGATTGACATCCTTGGCGGGATTCGAACCCGGGGCCTCCGGCGCACCATTCCCATGAGCAGGGATGGCAAGCCACGAGGGAGTCGCTGGCCTGGCCAGCGATTTCGTGCCCATATGAGTGTTGGTACGATGACGTCATCGCATCTTTTTGGACTTAGTGCATTTTCTAGCCTCAGCTCATTGAGTTTTATCGAGTTTTGGTCGTGTTAGGGTTAGAGGGGACCACTTTAGGTATACACAATAGAATCATGTATTCGTCGGGATAATCTTTCGGCACATGTTCACCCCCGTTATATAATGGAGAAACCCAGTAGGAGAAATCCTAAATGTTGACGTCACCATTCACTCTAAAACCTACATTTCTATTCAAAATGACAAGATATCTTTTCAGAGGAATTCTATTCAAAATTGTCAAAGGTCAAATACAAATCCCATATGACCTACAATGAAAACAGTTGTCTTAAAAAGGCCTTGTATGCATTTTAGAGCAGGAGCAGAATATCATAGGGGCCTTATTTAAGGAGTTCGTTTACCACCCCCCCCCCCCCCCCCCCCCCCCACTACAGAAAAAGGTTTAACACCTTTGGTAGTTAGTATGGGCCCTCTACATCAATGCTAGGTAGGTACTCTCAAATTGCGGTATCACTTTTTCAATAGGGGTCAATTTAAGTTTACACAGGGGTCAAATTTTTAAAATCCTCCAATCATGTTGCAATGTATGCCATATTGTCCATCTAATCATAAGGATTCCAAAAATGTATTGTTTGTACCACCTACGACCATTGGTTTTTGAGTTATGGGGTGAAAATGACAAAAATGGTAAAAAGGTCAATCTCAATTTGTTCTGTGCTCATCAGGTCAGCGGTCCTTTTGACCAAATTTGATGGTCATAGGGCATTTCTATGTAAATTGACCTCTTGACCTTTGACCTTTAGGGTCACCCTGCAACCCCGATAACAAACCTTACACTGTCCTCCCCTACCTTCATACCAAATATCAGCCCCATGTTAAAGCATAACGAAACGCATAAACGGACAGACAGGTCAGTTTTTTAGTAATATTTTCCGATTCCTACGTTGGTGCTGGAGAGTTGAAGACACTGTCAGTGATTCAACCGAAAGAGTCAAAATAATTGAAATTTACAGGAATAACTAAAAGTGAAGGCTACTTTGTCTGTATAGAATTCTCTATAAAGTTACTTTTCCAACTGAAGAATTGACAGAAAAGGAAAACCCGATACGAATCTCCATCCAATTACGTGTTGTGTCCG
>JAMKCH010029487.1:0-17818 GCA_023653785.1 Ophioderma brevispina
CACCAAACTCAATCTTACATCGCGATTGAGTACAAACAACAAAAAGTATGCATTCTGGGTGGAATGGTGTTCAGATGAAAACAATGCCATGAAACATAATACTAGGGATCTAAACAGAATCATGATGGGAATCGAAACACTAGGATTTTTGAGCTTCTATGACCGACATTCAGCAAATCGGAAATAATACAAACACTTGACTAGATGATCACGGTTGAAAGATTACCGACGATGAAGTGTTATCTAATAAATTAAAAGATTTGAAGCAACCTAGCGCGCCGAAAATTTATCCTGATCTGGATGGTGACACGAGCGCTAGAGCAGTTTCGACTCAAACAAATCTCCGAAAATCAGAGAATTTTGGAAGGTGAAGAGATCACCGAGATAAGCTTAGGGAGAGAAAAAATTACAAGACGCATGGAATATTGTCTACATCTCGCTCAAGTCTCTGGAATAGTTGCAGTCGGTCCAGGAACTGGCGCAGGTGGAACTTTGGCAAGTGGAATAGGAGCTGCTTGTATCAAGTCCTTTCGGCGGAAGGAAATTGCAATTGTGGGAGGTTGGTAAGTGCAGCAGAGTGGCTCTCGGAAAGGTTGACGATGAAGAAGGTAGGAAAACCAGAGAGAACAAAAGAACCGCTGAGTCTAGTCTGATATACGTTGAAAGATCTAGTGTCCAATGCGTTGCAGGAGGGAATGGGAATGTTAGTAACGAAGGAATTTCATCACATTGTAGGGAGTTTTAGTAGTTAGAAAATACAAAAGCCACAAGGCTGAAATCAAGCACAGGACCAGGGCGAGATGATGGACTTGACAGCCGGAGGGAAAGAGAGATTCGGTCTGAAGGTGAACAAGCTGGGCTTGGATGGGAAAAGAAAAAACAAGCCTTGGAGGACATTCGCTCGAAGGTGGTCAGTTATAAGCGAGAAAAATAGAGTCAATTACAATCTGACAATGAAATAACAGCATAAAAAAATGCCCCTGGGGTATCCAAAAGGGGAATTTTTTTTGGAACAGTCAAAAGGCAATTCGGTAAAAACATCAACAAATCGATTGGTATCTCCTCTTTACCTTTAATTTCGAAATACTTGTGTTTTCAATTTGACTCATTAAAAAATCTTTCCCATTGTTCAAGAAAAAGAAAAATAGGTGAAAACGTCGCTTTCTCATAAGTTTTTCCAACTGACATCGGTGATATTAGTATTCTCTTCATATCTTGCAATTCTCTTTACTCTATCGTAAATCCTCATCTATTTCAATTGGTTCATTTCTTGCAAAATTTTTCAACATTTTCTTGCATATAAAATCAGAAAACCCAACACTATGTACAAATCGGTAATGTTAAAAAATTCCCCGATTTTAGTGTATCAAAAATCTACACCGCAAAAGGATCCGCCTCCATTTTTTATATATCTGAAATTCTCAAGCGACGCCCAAAAAAAAAAATTTCCTCGCAGGGGAATTTTTTTTACACTCGGGATGGTGGTTTCACTAGATCAAAATAGTAGTAGAAATTCTGTCCTCTGGCTTTACGTTTTGCCCTTGGGCCCCTATACTAGGAGAGGTAAGCTCGCTCCTTCAATCTACTCGCTAGAACCGATCGTAGCCCAAACTTCTTCGCCTCCGGAGAGAACCATGATGGTGCTTCTCCTTTGCTCGTTTGGATCGATTTGGTAAGCTTCGATCATTGTAGACATTACCCTGTGTTTCAGCTCGTGAATGGAGGGAAGGGATCTATCTTCTTTGCAGAGTTGATCGAAGTCTTCGGGTGAAATATCGAATTCTTGCGCCATATCGGGATTTTTTAGTATATCAAAAATTCATAACCCGGAAAAAAAATCCCTGATTCAAAAATCAGGGATTTAATCACACTCGATAGCTCAGACTCATACCTGGCTCAGACTCAAGCTCTGGCTCGTTCACAACCAAATCAAAATCATGTACATTTCTGTTTTTTGATTTCTGTTCTCTTCTTGCCGTTGGAGCGAATTTCGCCGGAAGGTCCTTTGACTTGTCAAGGATTTTGAGGGCTTTTTTGGACCACTCGGTGCATAGACCTTGAATTTTTCATCTAAGTCATCATCCCCACCAGGCTGACAATGCATCCTTCGCCAATTTGGTTTCGGCAAACTTGAATTTCGTAAGGGTGTAAATTTTACCCTCTTCTAGAGCATCAAAGTTTTGAATCTCCATCTTTGACCTCTGCTTTTCCAAGCGGTCCTCGAATCTCTTTTCCCTCTCGATTCTTCGGAATCTTCGACATTTTTGATTTTCTATATATACAACTTTAATAGTCCAAATCATTTTTTTGCAGTCTGGCACCAACCCTCTAAGGTGGGCCAAAAAAAAAATATCCCTGTCCAACAGGGGATTTACTCACTCCCAACCCCTATGGGGTTGGATTTACTCACTCTCGGACGGGACTCATTCAAAACCAAATCAAAATCGTAAGTTAAAAAATTAGTTTTTGAGCCCTTGTTGTGTTTCGTGCCATTGATCTTAAAAACACAGGCAGGTCTGATTTTCTGTCACGGGTGAAGGTCCTGGGCGAAGCCCTTGATCTTGGTGTTGTCTTCGCTCACCAAATTTACAATGGAGGCCCTCATTGAATGCGGCTCCTGCGGAGCCGCGTGGGAAGTGATGCCCGATTGGGGTTCCCCGAAGGCCACAAGTGGCCTGGATGGGAAAGGTAGCTGGCCCCTTTGGGGCCCGGAGTCCGAGTCCAATATAACGCACAATAACAAAGCGGGTGGGTGTGACTGTCAAGGGACAATTCCAACCCCACTTTTTCATCCCCTATTACCCTTGCTCTCCTCACCCCACTCACCCATAGCAGAACATCCCACTCACATCATCCAACACACCAATTCTTTTCCCCCCTCATCCGTATCCCGCTCACCTCCCCTTATTCTTTACCACTCGCACCTCCCAGCTGACCCCTCTTTAGCAAGAGGAACCACTGTGGGCATGTAGTCACGGAGGGGCTGCGTGGATGGGTTGGAGAGGAACTGCTGTGGGGTGGTATCTGGTTTTGGCTATGTGGTTTGGCAAAGTACAGGTTAGAGAAAATGTCTCGTCTTCCCCAAATCCCACTACTTCTTGCATTTTTCAAAATCTTTGAGTCTGGAATTTTGTTCATTAATTTTGACTTTTTGGGAGGGGGAATGCTTTGATGCCAAATTTTCATTTTGGTTTCCAAAATGGGTTGATCACGTAGCACTACGATGCATAGCTAGCTTATGTGCGCTGATTTCTGGACACATTTTTTATTTTGGCCTTAGTCCACTTCAAAATCCTACATTGCAATTGTATTTTTCTTCTTCATACGCCATAGTATTAGTCTTTAAAGAGACATGAGGGATTTCCAGAAAGAATCGCCCCACTTTTTGTCGAACCCCGGTTTTTTGTATATTTGTAATGGCTTCCAATTTATTAGATCACCTGAAGTGAATTAGCCGAATACGTCGTCTATATGAAATAATATGATGATTTAGTACTTTCTGTCGTGCACGAACAGAAAGTCAAAGCATGGTTTTCTATGGGGACGATTGCGATAGCAGGCAAGTTCAAAACAAGGTTTTTCGGTTTTCTTTTGTACTTGTTTGTTCAATAAACCTTCGAAACGTTCTCGGTAGGTGGTCTAGGACCGATCCAGTGAAAATTTAGAGAAATCTGTATCCTCAAAAAAATCTCCTCCTGTCACTTTAACCGAGACATTTTTGTTGGTAACAAGCTGATTTTGCCAGGATAGGTCCAGGAATATGTGTAGAATCACTGATAAAAAAAAAGTCCCCGAAAATCCCCTGGTGGCGTTCTTCAACATCCAGATGGCGTCCAAAATAGCCACCATTTTTGTATTTTGTTCGAAATTCCAATACCATACCAGCTAGAAACAAAAGTAAGGTATCCAAACATATGTTTTGAGGTATAAGGATTACAGATGATTTAACCTTTGCAAGTGTACAAAACCAAAAATGGCGCACCCCAGAACTGCTGCCCTTCGGCATTCCGTATGTGAATGAAATATGAATATGTTCAATTGAGATAAATAAATTAGGAATCATATGATTTGGTTGGTACTCCTAACTACCCAGACTAAACTTAATTAGCTAAAAAGGCAAAAGTTGTTTTGTACAAATTCTCCAGCTATGCAATATTACATAATATACCATTAATTCTAAAGTTCATCATCTGGCTCAATAACAGATGTGGACTGTATTCAACCATTACCGAGAGATGTGATGTATTTCCCCCTTATTTTGAAAATATGTGAAAGATTTCAAGTGGTAAACTGAAAAATGAAATGAAGAGTGGAGATGAAAGGAAATTAGTGTAAGATTCAAGTGTAAAAGAGAACGGTCATGAAACGCTCAAAAGAAACAAGGAATAAGTAGAAAATAAGTAGTTTTATCATATTATCGTGATCATGTGCGATTTATATATTTAAATACCGCAATTTGAAACAGAGATAATGAGATGGAGAGAATACGATTTGGGCAGTGTTTTGTGCTAATAAAATGTCCTTATAATTGATAAGGATGGTGAAGCATCAATTAGAGTGTGAATTAATTATTGTGATGATCTCCAGTATTGTATAATATGGTAAAAAGTGATTGAGATTTTATTTTAAGAGGAAAAAGAATAAATATTGGAAATTGTATCAGTTTGGTTGATCAAGTTGATGCTCAAAATTAAGAAAGACGCTATTTAAGATACGTTGAGAACATAAATTTCCATGTCAAAAGATTGGCAGTACCGGAAGAGATTAAGGTGTATTTAAAAAAAATAGGAAATTGGTAGAATATTATGTATGTTGACTTAAGTTAAACAGCATCTGATAATAAATAATACTATTGAAACATAGAAGTCCACAATTAGGCCTATATTAAGGTGCGAGTTGTAAATAGAACCACAGATCCATTCACCAGATCGTAGGATCCTGGGTGGATGAATAGATAAATTATGGGCCAATGAGAAGGTACATTTGCTCGTTCGTTCGTTCAGGAAAGTCCAAAATCGCAGTGGAATGTTGATATCAGGCGGGACTTTCCTCCCGGGTAACCTACAAACCTCACAGTCCTATAAGATGTGGCCAGTAGGCCCGTGGCTCTCCACAATCGCAGCCCGGTGAAAGCCCGCACGATCATGCCGAAGAAGCATTTTTTTTCGGCCAGTGCCAGCTCTGAGTCTGCCGAGGTCGACTCATGCCCTCCCACCAAAGTCACAGCCCCAGGCTTACAAGATGGGCTGTTCACTAACTGCTTTAGGTCCAAGGCAGAGGACACCACAGGTGCTGAGATCATCTGTCATCGATCCAGGTTGATAGACAGGAACACCGCGACTGCAGTATCATGGACTGGACAGCGAAGCAATTCCGTGGAACTCTCTGATCTCCGAATGGTGTTGGTTGTCGGACTGGGCCACCAGGTTCATCACACCCCTTGGCTAATCGACAGGATGATCGACAGGGACACCGCGACTGCAGTATCATGGACTGGGCAGCGAAGCAATTCCGTGGACTCTCTGATCCCCCGCCCCCTGAAGGGTGTTGGTGGTGGTACTGGGCCACCAGGTTCATCACATTCCTTGGCGAGCTTGATCGTCTAAGTTCCTCCTAAGGTAGAGGAGCTATGCCAGACACAACTGGAAGGTAGGCGTCACCAAAAGGCAACCATAAAGTTTAAAGTCTCACTACATCATTCAGAAAGACATGATCCCGTGTGAGTGCACAACCGTGAACTCGAAAAAAAAAAAAAAAAAAAAAACACACAGGTGCAGCGCACTCAGCAGCAAGCGTGCCAAAGCAACAGACAGTATACAAAGCACCGAGACCAACATGAGGCCGCGTCTTGGCAGCGACTGCCTTGGTGTTGTTGATTAAAGTGGCTGCGGTCCCCATTATGATGGCCAATGCACAACGGTGCCGGCCATGCGACCGCCCACTCCTCTAGAGTGTATGTTAATTTCTCTTTTTGCGCACGACTGCCAAGTGTGAAAAACAGGCCCTGTCGAGTTTCAAGCGCCATCGGAGGAAGATTTGACCCACATGATCAGGTCTCTCTACAGCACCGCCTCCATTGCCCCCAAAGGAACCCAGCAGTCATCCAAAGGGCCGTATCGTCTACGCATGAGCACTGCGAACAATCGCCCTTTGGCGCATCTGAGATGCCAGATGGTTTGAAAAGACTGGGGCCAGGACAGAACCCTGCTCCCTCCACTGCACTGCCCACCCTATGTCTCCGGGACCAAAGATTCGTCCCGTATGAGCAAGCATCCCAAACAAAAAAAACACCACAAGCCCGACATCAGGAAGACCTCAGCAGCCCGATGCCATGCACCTCGACGCCAGACTTATCATACGGCAGCAGTTTAGATCTATGAGCAGGATTGTTTTTTTTTTTTTTGGGGGGGGGCTTTGCAAATTTCAGCAAACGTTGACCATTTGCCCCGTTTGTGGAATTTGCGTTCCTCACTGTGTAAGGCCTGTCTATGAAGAACGCCTCGCCAAACCCCCTATCCTCTTATGGAGATGTCTTGGCGCGGGATCCCAAGCACGGCCGTGGGAGCTTGATCGACCGGTATTCGTCTGTCAGGGAAAAACAGCCAATCAGCTAGAGGCACTGTGACAGAGCGCTTTTTTGATTGGGTACTCCACCTCTCTATATAGGATAGGGGATCACATCCTATAACAAAGTTTTTCAATACTTTTTCCACAGGCACATAATTTAATCAATCGCCTTAAAATTTGAAACAAAAAATGCATTGTTTTTTCAGAAGCCGTGTACACCATTGCCATTTCTTGAGTATCCTTAATCTGTTTTGGAAGAAACAAATAACATCTTTTGATCCCACCCACCTCTAATGTGGAGTAATAACTATTATCTATTGTCAGTACAGGGTCACTGTTAATTTTTTTATATTTTTTACTTCTTTTATATTGTTTTTTTAGACCCCAATATGAGGTTTGGTATTTTGATTGGGTATAAGGCCCCTTAAATTTGGTGCAAGCAGCTGGTTGACAGGCAAGCTGCTTTATATATTGCAATATGATGCCAAGATGGTTAAAAGAAATAGGAAACTCTGAATTAACGGTAGATTCTTTCAATTTTATACTTATTACTTGTGTTATTATATTATTTCAATCGTCTATACATACATTAAAAATTACTGGTATTAATTGGATTCGCATTAACTTAAGTACTTATATGTAGTCATAACATTTTTAGACACTTTGCGCCTTACAACATTTCTTGCAAATATAAAAATGGCGGCCATTTGGGCGCCATTTTAAATTTGAATACTGTCCCGCGTTGAAACTCCTTGATATGTGTTTAAATAGATTCCCCAAGAACTCAAAAACATATGTTTTGTATATGTTTGTTTTGTTTGTAATATGTATAGTTCCAAAAATATATAAAATATTTTAAAAACGGGGACTTTTTGTCCATGATCGTAACCATGTCCGGCACCTATACGACACAATCAGATTGTTACCAACAAATTTCACCTATTTTGCTATTATGGTGCAAATACTACTGGCCATAATAGGTCTTTGATGTTATGGTCCGAAAATGCAAAACACAGTTTGGTATATGTTGGCAGTTACTCAGAGTTTACATATCTAGTACATGGAGCACCGACCTAATATTCACATTATCGCAAACATTGTCTTTTATAAGAGGTAGTGCTTCCCTAAAAGTTGCCCATGTCAAAATTATTAAGGAGGGTATTCAGGGGGAAAATTAAGCAACATTCACGTTACGACTGCAATGTACATCAAAATGATCTCAAGGCGGAGTTACAATCGCTCCTCCCCTACCATGCACTTGGGGAGCAGTTAGCAACAGTGGGTCCTTCCCACTCGCTTCGCACCACTTGGAACCCTCGTTGTGATCAAAGTTATGTGGTGTGTTTAAGGGGTATTCTGATGTGGTTAGTTTGACTTTTTTGTACCTCCGCCCAAAAATGTGATGTGGTGAGAGGTTCATTTGGACCTATAAATGGGCATTCTTTGACAATCTATCCTTACGTTTTCCCCTGCACAAAGCAAATGCTACGATCAACCAAGATTCATTATAATGTGTACCCAGAGTGGGGTCAAAGGTTTATGTGGGTGGATTAAAGGGGCCATTCTACAGTTTTGGTTACAGTTTTGTATTTGTCTCTCCTGCTCAACTCGTTGGTCCCATTGCAGCCAAACTTGATAGAGAAAACCCTCTGGCCCAAGGTCAAATGTGTGTACTCCGTTGTGGTGAGTTGTTCATTGTTATGTGAATCATAACTGGGGTCAAAGGCATATGGACCAATTAAAGGGCAATCTTTGATGCAAATGAGCTATTTGTCATTGGTGTAGGATGAAAAAATTTGGTGGGTGGGTGAACATTCTGTTGGTGAAACTTTGCAGGTTCATTTTGGAAGGTAATGTGGGGTCACCCAGGTCAATCCCTACACATGGTTGTATGGTCATGGTCAAATCCTCTAAATGATTGAATGGGTCATGCAAACTTTCCCGTGGGTGTGGCCAACTTTCAGTGCTGAAATTTTGAAGGTCATTTCAAGGTATGTTGGGCCATCCAATATCAAATACTTCTAATGATTGTATGGTCATGAAACTTGGTACTGTAGTCAACATTGGATACCAAACCTTCTATTTCATTACTTCAAATCCTTTTGCTTCTTTAGCGTTTCCAGGAGCGTAGGCCTAATCTATAAATTTTCTAAGGTTTTCTCTTCAAACCATAATCAAATGACTGATCATATAATATGCTAATTTTTTGACAAATTTGTTTTTTTTTTTCCAAAAGTTTGGAAAAATGTGTTACTTTTGTGATTTCTCTTGAAAAAGTCTAGTCGATATACATGCAATTTTAGGGGTTTTTCTCGTGCAAAGTTGTAAAAGTAGATTTCCTATTCGAATAATTGATGAAATTACATAATGTGTTCCAACGCCTCGTGGACGCCAATTCAAAAATACCCTTAAAACACAAACAAAAGTAACCCTTGTGCCACAGATGTTCTGAATATGATGATGCTGATTATATGAATTTTAATCAAATTCTATTGGCTCAAGAATTGTATGTCCAAACACAATTAACAATTCAATAATATTTTCAAAAGCAATTTTTGGCTTCAAGTCCAAAAATGCTTTGCAATTTCATCAAATCAGGCTTTTTTCAGCTCATCAAACTTCTCCCCCCAAAAAGGGAAAAATATAAACTCCATTGTGACTGTACCTACAACAAAATAATATATATATTAATTTTTTTAAATTTTATATATATAAGATAAAATAAAACTTTTTGCAAAAATGTGCACAATGTCACCAATAGTTCACACTTTCAAGGTGTAAATTCTGAACAATAATGCTCAAATTTAGCCTCAAATCAATTCTCAATGACGAGACCCTAATTTCTGTTACGACGTCTCGTGGACGCCAAGGTCAAAAATAACCTTTAATAAACTCAAGCAAATGAGCCTTAAGCACAACGATCTGAATTTCATATAAATATGTGATTTAATATGATCAAATTATTGGTATAATTACATTCAGTAAATACACTCATATCCTTACTAATCTTACTACATGTATGCAAATGCAAATGGTCGCCCGCAGGCGATTGCCCATCTCTCTGTCATTGGGCGTTTGGGCCAGACTCCCTCATATAATGTTGCTGTGGGTGTTCGCCACTCCTCCCGCACAGCGCAGTCTGTTTTTGGCATTTCCCAGCAATATGCTGGTACCGCATTATACTCCTGGGTGGAGAGAGGCAAGTCAGGTAAAGTTCTTGCCCAAGTGCACAAACATTGGCGACAGCGGGGCTGGAACCTTATTATGCTTAATGAGGCGAGCGCTGACCAACTGCACCACATGTGCACCCTACAATGTATAATGTCCAATAAATAACCTATACCACTGACCTTCAAAATCCCACAGCATGAGTGAGAAAATGCACTAGGTCCCGATTGTAGCGACGTCGTAACATGGTATCCCCGATCATGGGACTGGGGCCCAAAAGGGTACAGGTTCGAGACCGACCCGAAATTGCGACTTTTCTGCTCCCTTCCTCTCTTCCCTCGTTCCTTCACTCCCTCCTAGAAACAGATGTGGGCTGTTTTGAGCTATGTCCAGAACTAAAGAAGCGTTCAGTTTCCAAACGTCCTCACGCGAAGACCTCAAAATGACAGCATGCAAAAGTCATATAAATCCACGGGAAATATATACTAAATGGGCATCTTATCAGTCCTGGAAGAGATAAACAACTGTCCAGCAGTTCAATATTCTGCAGACGATAATTCCAGTGCTTTACCACCAAAAGTCTGTCTGTCGCAAATGTCCATTTCCGGAACCACAAACTGGAATTCATTTCGTTTTTAATCCAAAAAACAAGCTCGTATGGCTTGAAAAAAAATGAGTCTAGTAGAGCAGACAATTCAGCGTTAAGCTCCGGGTAGCCAAAATAGCACTAATAGTACTGCACCCAATCTACCATCATGTGGAGTATCTACGTTCTTCTGACACCAGCTGGTTGGAACACAAAATTCAGAGTCGCCACACTTATATCTGCATTCAGAAGACATTTTCCTTCAGGGCTCCATCAATATGCGAACAAACTGCCAATTTACAAATCGCTCAGTACTGATCTATTTACCATGTTAAGCAGCGTCTCAAATCTCACTTGTTTACAATAATTGATCTTTGTTAGTTACAATTTTGTATTTTTGCTTTCTTTTTCATATCTGTTGTTTGCTTTTTCACGCGCTGTGAGCTTGTAGAAATGGCGCTCTTAAAATGTCTGTCTGTCGGTCTGTATGTGTGTGTGTATGTATGTATGTATATATTTAGTTAACATCATATATATAAAGGGCATGTTATTGAAATTTCTATCTATTAGAGGACATCTTGGAATCTAGTATGAGGTTTATTCCGTAAGGAGTAGAAAAGAGAATTACTTCTAGATAATTAAATTAAATTTATAGGCCTGCGGAGCAAACATGTTGGCTAAGCGATCTTTAAAGGCCGGCGGCCGACAAAAACAGTTGCTAAGGCCGACCTTTATGCTAAGCGACTTATATAGGCCTGCGGCGCAAGCTAGTAACATTTACACATAATTACCCTCATTCTTCAAGCCCTGCCTCTTTAAAAGGCTGACTTCAGAGATTTTGAAAAATAATTTCTTTAATAGTTAATTAAAATAGTCATCTAGAACTAAAGGGGAATTGGTTTTTAAAAAGGGATCACCTAAAATGCCGAATTCCAAAGTTAGAGATGAATCGGTCTTTCCGTTTTAATGTAGTAAACAATTATAATGCCACAGTAATAGTGCCATTAGGATACTGGGTATAACAAAATTCAGGATCCGGAATTTTAGAAGAAAGTTGTGTTTTTCTATATGAAGGACTTCGATTTTGAATAGTTATTTCAACGTGATTAGTATGTGAACAAGCATTACGTATATTAAAAAAAACACCGATTTGTTTTTTGAACACGATTGGTTTGAAAAATTACGTTATGCAAAAAAAAACACGATTTGTTTGAAAACAACACGGTTTGTTGGAAAAATGAGTGCGCCATCCTATGCAAAAAAAACGATTTGTTTGAAAAATGAGTGCGCCCTCAATGAGTGCGCCCTCACCTGAGAGAGCCCTCATCAATTTCCCTCCGCAAACCGCCCATACCCCCAAAGGCACTTTAACCTTACTATTATATCGGTTTATTCTTTCTACTATAGTGTCATTTTTCAGATTTAAAATTAAAAGGTTATCCAAGGTTCAAAAATCATTAAATATTCAGAATTTACCTACTAAACGCATTTCAAAACAAACTCATAACATATTCATAAAATTAGTAATATTTTACAGGGCCTGAGGCGCAAACCAGTTAGCTAAGCGACTGTATAGGCATGCGGCGCAAAACAGTAGGCTAAGCGATCTTTATAGACCTGCGGCGAAGCTAGTTAACACTTTACCCCATAATTTCCCCTATTCTTCAAGCCCTGCCCTCTTTAAGGGGCATAGCGCTGTGGCGCTAGCGAGTATATAAAAAATAAATAACTAAATATAGATTAGAAAGTTAATAGACCTGCGGCGCAAAACAGTTGGCTAAGCGATCTTGATAGGCCTGCGGCGGAAAACGGTTGGCTAAGCGATCTTTGTAGGCCGCGGCGCAAGCCTACGTTAAACTTTGTTTTTCCGCCTTCCCCGCCCGCCACCCACTCCCCCAGGATTTTTAATATATGTTTTTTTTTTCGGCTTTACATTCGAAGGTGTCAGTTTTTCACTTTTAAAGGTCATCAGAGGTTCAAAATCATTGAAATAGTCATGAAAATCTCATTAAGTCATAAAAATATCATTAAATAGTCAATAAGGTCCTCACTGTTATAGCAACAGTCAATACGGTTGATAAATGTATGTATGTAGAGATGGTGTCCTCACTTAGCTAGGATTGGCACTATGTATGTATGTAGGTATGTATGTATGTATGTATGTATGTATGTAGTATGTATGTATGTAGGTATGTATGTATGTATGTATGTGTATGTATGTATGGGGTGTGTTACCAACCCTACAAGTTTTTTGTCCTCGCTACCCCCCTCCACCAAACCCCCTTGTGATGCCCCAAAATTATTTAATGTTAATTGTTCAATTAATATTTTAAGCATCCTTTCATACTAAACACAAACACGCACTAGGGTATAGCTCAGTAAGTTACCAGCATGGAAGAAACGAGATAAGAAGCAAAGGAACCGGCGACTTCAAACATCCGATTTTAATCGTTATCATTCACCGCACAAAGAAGGGATTCAACAGCGACCCTTTGATTCGTAATCCCTTGGCCACCGCAATCGATGATCGCCACGTAATCATTAATTTTTTGAAATCTATGTACGAACACGTAAAGTTTTTACAAAGTATATTGCCATATTACAACATGTTCCGGCTGTCTCCGAGTGTATTTGTTGCTGTTTTCGTTAAATACATGTGTTTGTACATAGTTATGCGTTCAGTTTAGTGCCCCAAGAATGCCCGTGTGAGAATAAGGGGTTGGAGACAGTTTGACATAAATTTGAACGTGTTGACCCGGGAGGGCCGTCTTGGATTTTCGCTGGGCACCCCATGCTCGTTCCAGGGGTTCTGACAAGTGACCCCTAACGCGACAATTTTTCAGTTTTAAAATTCTATACCCATAGTCAGCTTAATGGGAGCAGTTTTGGTGAAAGTTTATATGTTTTCACGTGGAATTAAAACTACCGGTACAGCGGTGACATGACATCCTACCGTCTACTTAAATATATTTTCCACGAGTAGGGACCCAGTTATATAATATCTTTGAAATTCCACTCATAATGTATTATAAGAATCGTTACTGCATGCAAATATTTTTGTAAATTGTAACAATTTTCACGGTACATTGCTTTCTGGAACATAATTATTATATGTTTTTACGGTATTCTAAGATGAACAAATAAAGATTATTTGAAGATTGAAAATAATGTGCCGTGATTTATACCCCTTGCGGGTCCTCTTCGCAATACATGAAAAAAGATACACATTAAAATTATACAAGCCCAACCCCCCCCCAAATATACAAGAAGAAAAATACACTTGTGATTACGGCAAGAAAAACACAGGCAGGAGGTATTTTTTCTATTTGTATCATTGAACCAGTCACAGTCACAATTGAATTTGTACCCTAGCGAGACTAGAACTGAATTATTGTGAATTGAACCCCTAGCGGTAAGTCCCGTATTTTGCAGCTAGTCCTCTTTTTGTGGAACGAGCATGGGTTCCCGACCATGGGAAAAATGTAAGCCGGCCATATGTTTGACGTATTTTCTTACCAACATGTCAAGTCGAACAGGAAGTGCCACAAACATTGATTTGTTGGGTACCAATGGATAGATATGGCCTTCCTCTTTACATTGATACCAAAATGAGTACCAACATGCCTTAGAATACGTCAGAGGACGTAATAAAGCTCGCATGCATGTCGGCAAACTGTCAATTTCCATAATTACACACGTTGGATAGAATAGGTGAGGAATGCATTTTTCATCAAAAAAAAAGTGGAAAATGAATAGTCTAAAATATCGGAGCGTTTTAGCTTCGTGCTGTAATCATGTTTTGAGTCAGTAATTACCAGATTGTGAATGGACATATCAAATTTCCACCCTATATCCAATATTTTCATACTTTCTATCCATATGGAGTCATAGTGACGTCATTAATGTGGATGTTGGTACTTATTTGATACCACCAAAAATCACAGGGGTGCCCCCACCCCCCCTTGCGCCCCGCAGGAGTTTTATTACAAAAAATGACCTCAGGTAGCCGTGGGTTATAAAGTGAATCTCTTCTTAAAGTTGGGGGGAAAAGGTTTGTGAAGATGTTTTCTATGTTTGGAACCCTCCCCAATTCATTTTGGTTATTCTTGTTTTGCTCAATGCTTCAAAATCCATGATGGGGCCCACAATATGGCTGCCAAAAGTAGTGAAATGTGAGAAAAACTCGAATATTATCCAAAAAAAAAATTGTGATGAAAGAATAAATGAGATGCTCAGAGGTTCCGTATTCCAAAATGCTATTTTTTATCTCGATGGTTGTAAAGTAAATAGAGGGCATGAAGCAAAAGTCTTAGGATCATAATTGATGAATTGAAACCTTGTGTGGAATATAAAATAACATGTGATAATGTGAGTAAAAGTATGCGCTTAGAATAACCATTGGGGTTCTAAACAAGCTGAAGTCAATTTTTTACCCACAAACGCAATGTGCACATTATATTGTTATAGTCCTGCCTTATCTAAATTATGCGTTTATTATTGTGGGAAATACTAGTAAGCAAAATATGAATAAAAGTTTCGTCGCCAAAACGTCAGGCAATGAGGATAATTTCAAATAGTGAATATTTATAGCAGTAGTACTTTTATGTTAAATCAAGAATAAATGTTACCCCAGTCTTTTGGATAATATTCTTTCACTATCATTTTTTTCGGGGTGACCAACACAATTATAATACCCGAAACAGAGAAGATTATAGATACACAACGCAAAAAATGAAAAACCATCTTCAAGCACTGGTCCGAAGCTGTGGAAGATCTGCCAAATTACATCAAAAGAAACGTTAAATCCCTAGGCCAATTTCAGACAGCCCTTAAATCTCAAAATGATGTTAATTTTTTGGAGGGGGTCACCTAGTCTGGGACAGTATTGCAAAATTGTGTTATAATGCCATAACAGTGTATACTGTGGCCCGTATTCCAAAAAAGGTGTTAGCGAGGGGGGGGGGGGGGGGGGGGGACTTTTAACTTAGCGAGTACGTTTATAGGTGAGATAAACGCATTGCTTAAGTAAACACAATTACGAAAGAAGTTTAAAAGTTAAACGCAATTTTAAAGCTCGCCAAAATGCATCGAAATTTAAAAAAGGTACGGGGCTAGTTTAAGAAGTGTTTTGGGTGGTTTCGCAAGTGCAACGGCCATAACACCGTAAATTGACAAACAACTATGGGGCTTATCACTCTCGCCCAGTTGATGTATCACTTAAAAAACGCTACTGAAAGCCATGATACACTTTGTGGCGCGTAACATCTAAAACAAAAGGGGCATTATATACATTCAAGTTAGCGTCTTTAAATAACGAAGATGTCACTTGTGTTTAAAACTTGGTTTAGGCAACCAAACGGTTAAAAAATATTTAAACGCGTTTTGCTTAACCGCAATTTTAAATTACGGTGATTTTAAGCTAAAAAATCTCGTTAGCTAAACAAGTTCAGATAAGGGCCGTGTGTTTAATTACAGTAATAATTACTGCATATATGTAGGGAGTTCATGTGTAATGCTTCCTTGTGATTCTATGTTACCTGTTGTGTGGTGTGATGCGTGGGAGAGTGAGTGAAGTGTTTGTGTATATTGAGAAATTAATGTTAACTTTGGAATGTTATTATTTTGAATATTTCTTATTTAGTTCTTGTATAACTTAATTAATGGGGGATCAACGTTTTCAGGCAGTTTTTTGCTTTCAGTTGCTCCTCCTCAATATTAATGTTTTAATATAGTTGTTTTATGTGCTCTTTTTGGGTGTTTTTTGTATCTGTGGAAAATAAATATGACATGATTATGAACGCAAAAAGTGTTTAACTAACGCGATTTAGCTTAAAATCTCCGTAATTTAAAAAGTGCCGTGTGAACAAAAGCAGTTTATTAAATATTTTTAACAATTTGCTTACTAAACGGGAGCTTTAAACAGAGTACACGTGGTTATTAAAGAACGCTAACATGGAGTGTACAAAGATCCTATTGTGTTTTAATGGTCGAGCGCCCAAAGTTTATAACGGTTTTCGTTTAGCATTTGTTGTATATTGCACAAATGGCGGGAATGATACCGCGCATTGCTGCGTCAAAGGGGCAGTGCAGTGAACCGTTTACGTGAGACGAAAACCACCACACTAAACACTTCTTAAAGTAGCCACGTACCTAGTTTAAATGTCGATGCATTTTGGCGGAGTTGTAAAAATCCTTCTCTGGCGTTGCGTTTAATTAAGCGCATGCTTTTATGCTCAGCAGATAAAACGTTTGCCTTAGCTAAAATCGCCTTTCTGGATACGAGGCCATAATGTTTTATCCATAGAAACTAAATGAAAGCATACTTGTGTTCGTTTCAATGCAATAAGTTAAAGATGCAAGCAAAAAATGCGTCTAATTTTCAGAGGAAAAGCGAAAAGTCATCCACCGCTTTAACACACAAACACCCCACCCACTTGCGTATAAATAAATAAACTTTCGATGGCAATATGGGTCAGTCTAACCAAAACTGGTTCGATTAGGAACAGTTTTATACATATCATAGCCGGGCGACCACAGCGGCCAAACCGCACTTATGCTAATTGGTTTTGATACATTAACCAACCGTACAAAATACCAACGTCGTTTATACAGGCCGGAAAGCACGGCTAGATGCGTTGTGCTCAATTAGCGAGTGTCAATATATGCAGTAGGTCGTAAAAAACGTGAATCAACATGGGGTCTTGTTAAATGAAGGACATAAACCAGTCTGGTCATAGGAATTGAAGGTAAACAAGCTTAAAACGTTGTATGTCTGTTGTTAAGTTTTTAGTTTATCATGACGAGGTGGAGCGCCCGGAAGGGTTGGTGTGCTTTATGAATTGTGAGATAGGTTGAGATCATGCAATATCAAGAAATTAAATGCAAAGATTTCACGAATGACTCCTTTCTGTAAGGTTAGATCAAAACGATAATAAAATAAAAATGGCCGTAGGTTTACTTAATGTAGGTAACAAGTTTTCATTAAATTATGATGGAGTTCTATTTTACATATTTGTTTCTCAGTTGTAGCCTCCTTTCACCCCTTTTTGTTACTACGTTTATCCTTTCTTAAACTAAGTATAACCTTAACTGTAAACCGGTATTTTAATATTAAAATTCTTTATTTTTTGCTTTTTTTAATTATTATAAGTATGTTTAAACACTAACAAAGTTTAGAGTTTAGAGTTACCAGCAAACGTTACCAAAATCATAAACATGGCTAAGGTTTTCTTGCCACGATTGCCTAGTTAATATATTACGATATCGTTTCACCTTTATTTTTCTATTTAAAAATGCTCCAATCTGCTGCTGTAGGCCTGTGGGGTTAATTTATATAATATCCGGGTTAGTTACAACTATTTTTGGATATAGGGCCTACGCCCGTACATTGCTAGAAATATTATGTAAAATTACATTCACTGGTTACATCACTGGTAGTAAATGTTTGTAAATTTCAGATTTGTTTCATTTTCTTAGCGGTCAAATGACCACTTTTTG
>JAMKCH010029488.1:0-22981 GCA_023653785.1 Ophioderma brevispina
ATTAACGCCCAAACATGGTTAAAGGTATCAAGTCAGATTTTGGAAAATTTTTAGTCTTCAAATTTCTTTTTAAGGGGAGGATGTTATATGGCCTTCATTTTTCTGAGTCAAACTTTTAAAAATATTATTTTCTCATTTTATTGAGAAACGATTTCTCACAGAAAAGTACTTTGTTTTACTATAAAGAGGAGAAAGGGGAATACCCCTAGTTTGTTTTTTGCCAGTGAGCAAACCTGTTTAAATATGCACCATAAGGAAGTGGGGAATTCCCCCGAAATGCTAAACTTAATAAACTGCATCAACTTGTTTATGCTTTGATATCAAAGACATTGTAAGATCAGGGAATTTCCCCCATAACTGTATATATGGAAAGGATGTTAATTTAGATATGTAATTTTTTTGTGAAATCTGAATGTGATTGTGCTATGTTATGTTTAAGCTGATTTATGATGTTTATATTATGTTAGAAAGGGGAGTTTGGCTGTAGTAGTTAAATAGTACTTGTTGACTGCAGACTGAGGCCATTTGAATCAGGAGCTTAACCAGAGCTCTGGAGCTATCATAAATATAATTATAGCTAGTTTAATCTACATAATTTATATTTGAGTTCTACATCTGTGTCAGGATTTAATATTTGGAGGCCGGCCGGAGCTTGATTAGCTCAATGTCTGCTGTCGTCTTTTGTAAAAGCCAAGAGCTTCAGTTTTTGGATTCAAAAGGGATTACAAATTTGGGGTCCTATATGAGGACATTAAGCGACAGACTGATGGTGTATCTTTGCCTGGATTTTATTATTGTGGAACATTAGTGGTCCGAGGAAAGGCCCCGTTGTCTTGAACTGCTGGACCGATTACCTTCAGGACTGAGAAGATTCCCTTGGTATATATTACCTGAGGATTTTTTGTATGAACTGTGCGCTGTCATTTTGAGTCTTCGTTGTGATGACATATCTTGAACTGCAACGCTACACTGGACATCAGTGGACATCTTGTGTACAAATTAAGTATAACTAATTGTGGTGTAATTGTGGTACTTTGATCTATTTACTGTTTTTACATACCATATTCTTGAACTAAACCAATCAAGATCATTAAACTGTTTTTATTAATAAAATTCAGATAACTTGTGCACACGGCTTGTTTATTTGTGTTTGAAGGTATTCCTTTCTTACCTTGCGTCTAGGAGACGTCATAAAAGTACAACCTTCAGATGTAAGGGAACTGGGAGATTTCTATATAGGAAAGAATGAAGGGAGCACCTGATTTTTCCCCCATAGGGCTGCAAGCATAATATGAAATTTGTCCATTTCTCCCTGTCATAAAATAGTGCTTGCTTAAAGCGAATGTTTATTCTGGGTATTTTGCTCAGCCTTGTTATTGCGATTCTCACCGAGTTTACTACTTCAGTATATCCAACATTGATCCATGTTTTCGTATTTTTCATGATTTAACTTAATTTGTCTGGAATAATAATAATCAGAGTCCAGTTTTCCACCACAGTCAGATAATGCCACATAGACATTGCCATTTTCAACAAACACTGATGAGTTCTCTGCTTTACTCCTTTGGACTTCCACAACGGGGGTTTCTTCAAATTCTTTGGATCTACAATGAAGAAAAAGTGCACTTTAGTTGATGAAAAAAAGTACATAATAGTGAGGAACAAATCAATTTTAAACCAGTTGTTCGCAAACCCATATGCCGCTCCTGCTTTGTGTAATCAACCTTTCCCTCTCTCTTAATTCCTTAGACTTATTCTAAGAAGTCTAACGAGACTGTAATTAGTGCACGACAAAACCTTTTTTGGACTTAAAAATTTAAATCCGTGAAAAGGCTTACTTAAAAAAAGTCCTTTTGATTTGAAAAATAAACCTTTAAATAGTTAAAAACGGTTTGTAACATCATTTAAGATATTATATTTGAATCTAAAGGAATTGTTTTAAATCCCACGGTTTGTCCTAATTCCAGTCACCTTAGACGTAAAAATAAATCGAAGGATTAAGAGAGTTCCCTCACTCTCTGCCACAAGTTGACTTCCAAACCTTTTACCTTCGCATTGACCTTTAACCCTACATGACATGCCTGCCTATGTTTGGACCCATGACCTTAGTTTTTGTGGTAATGGAGTTAGGTGTTCCAACGCACGACAATTTTGAAAAGGTTCCGAAAATAACCCAACATATAACACAAAAAACACATGACGACATACAGACTTTGAATGCAATGTGTCTTCTGCAAATCTTTACAGGTGACCCAAAATGCTTAGGGCCAATGACCATGCGTGTAATCCAAAAATATCGTTCGCAATTTTCATTCCAAAATAAGTCACCTATCTGGGAGGTGGTTCATTAAAGGTGCAAGAGAGATTTCAAGTCATCGATATTTTGCTGTGATATTTGGTGATTTCATATAGATTAGACAACCAATAGATTCCCAACCTTTTATTTCCAGCAGAAATGACTTAAAATGAAAACAAAAGGGTGATTTGTAATGCTAATATTTCAATAGAAAACATAGGCTGAATTTCTTATTTGCTCCTATACAAAATTAGAAAGTTTACAATTTTTGTACCAAAGAAACGGTTCTCAGCTTAATCCTTTCAGATGAGGATATTTTTGATAGAAAGCTTTAGACCAGTGCAAAAATCAGAATGTTCACATATTTTCGGGACACATTTGAAATCTCTCGTTGCACCTTTAAATTACCATCAGGTGAGATTATCTTCAAACATATTCATTGACCCATAAATGTCTTGAAATGTACAAATTGAACAATATCTTCACCATATTCACTGATCAATTTCTTTGAACACAATTCAATGCTAGCATGTTGGATGATTGAGAAGTTGCTGGCCTTAGGATGTCTCTCTCTCCCTCTCTTTCCCTCAAGTTCTGTGTTGACCATGGTTTGTTCCTAAATTAATAAACCTCAAACTAAACATTTACGTGTCGAAAAGGTGATCATGATTATCTTTTCCCTTGCAGTGGTGGCACCAGACTTCTTTTCCTGGGGGGGGGGGAATAAAATTGGAGGATGGGGTAAAATATCCAAAATTAGGAGATTTTGAACCAATTTTGGCCCAAAATCGGTGATTTTTGGCCTCAAATCGCCGATTCTTGCCAAAACTCGTCATTTTTCTTCTGGCTGTGGCGCCGCCACTGTTCTCTGGTTGAGAATCTGTATTTAATGTCATTTTGAGATTTAAGCACAATATCTTGTCCTCATTGACCTACTTACCAATAGCTTGGTAGTAACCTTCCCCTGTTTCTAAGCTGATTTTGTATTTGTGCCATGGACATACAATACATTCCACACCATTGATATCCTATGGAAAAAAATAGCAGCTCACTAAGAGAGTAGTTCCACCTTTCTCTACATATATATTTCAGTTTAAGTAACATAATTATGGTGTGTCTTGTACCGCACCCACACCGATTGTTTGAGATTTTTACTTGCTAATTAACTTTGTTTTATGAATTGTTGTGATGAAAGAGATGCTCAGAAAGCTTCAGAAGTGCTCTGATAACAGATTTCTTACAAAATTTCAAACCTGGGGTAGAGCGATGATTTAAAGTAATAAAACAAGTAATGAAGGTCTCTGTTTTTAATGATATCATAAGAACACAAGAAGCATAATAATAGATTTGTAAAAAATAACAAATAATAAGGACCTCCCTATCAATTTGACAAAACATTCAAACTAAAAATACATTATTTTACTTGGCCTTATTGACATTGTGTTGGCATGTATCATGGATTCTTATGAAATGAAATAACTTCACAAATTTGCTAATCAGAAACTCAAAAAAAAAATATTTAAAAATCTGATTTTTGCATATGGAATGCATGGTCCAAGTTATATACAACATACCCAGCAAGTGATAAAATCAAAAGTGCCCTAATAAGGGTAAAGTTTGACATAGCTATAGTCGATTCGCGTTGATACGTTCGTCCCCCTGGAGTTTTTGGACCTATTCAATTAAGTCGGAGAGGGAAAATGAAAGAATTCAAATGCACGTGCCACACCGGATTATCTTGGAGGACACTTTTTTTTTTTTTTTTTTTTTAGAGCGATGATTTAAAGTAATAAAACAAGTAATGAAGGTCTCTGTTTTTAATGATATCATAAGAACACAAGAAGCATAATAATAGATTTGTAAAAAATAACAAATAATAAGGACCTCCCTATCAATTTGACAAAACATTCAAACTAAAAATACATTATTTTACTTGGCCTTATTGACATTGTGTTGGCATGTATCATGGATTCTTATGAAATGAAATAACTTCACAAATTTGCTAATCAGAAACTCAAAAAAAAAAATATATTTAAAAATCTGATTTTTGCATATGGAATGCATGGTCCAAGTTATATACAACATACCCAGCAAGTGATAAAATCAAAAGTGCCCTAATAAGGGTAAAGTTTGACATAGCTAGTTAAAATTGGCTTAGATTGTCCATACATATACAGACAATGAAGTTACATAAAATTGAATTGGGCTTCACATTTTTTGCAGTCTTCTTATATGTAAGAAGAAACTAATTTCACGTTTTTCGTATGAAAATAGTACCTTGCTTTAACACTTAACTGCATAAGGGTTTTTCACTTACGTTGGTACCTAAGGGGGGAGGGTCCTAGGCCCCCCTAATATAACCCCTGCCTAAAGGATTTTTAGATGAAATCCACCACATGTGCTAAGGCTTCAAAGACCTCACATAAGAATAAAAACTGAAACCGTTGTTCAGTAAGAATTAGGGGCAAAACATTGATTTACTTTGCGTCACAATGTGGCAAAAAGACACTAATTTGTTTCTGCATTTTCTACCGGATTCTTTCACCTAGACTTGTGCGACTGCTTTAATTGGTGAAGATGAACTATATTTACCATATTAGGCACAAACATAAGTGTCTCATGCCATTTTATATTTTTTTAGGGTTACTTGTATACTTTACCATAGGTTCCTACAGTAAACCGCTACAGATGTATATATACAATATTATGGCTCCAATGTCCTACCTATGCTTGCAAGATTTTTTTAAATTATTTACTTTGTTTATGTCACTATTTTAGCATTATGAAAATCAGAATCAAGTAACTTAATAGATTTTTCATTTTTTTGTCCATGAGCCCTTCGGGGGGGGGGGGACTCCAGGGAACCATGCCTAATGTAACGCAAAAAACAACGCAATGATTTGATTTTTTATTTTCACCAATGCAGCGGCAACTAAAAGTTCGACGAATACAAAATATAAACGAATATATGTACAGTGGTAAAATCGCCGTCTGAAAAACAAAAAAATGGGTCCCTAGGACCCCCCCTTACATTTAAGTGTTCATTAAAATTCTAAGTTATCTTCATTTCTGAGGTACAAATTAATGTTTTTATTATTTTTTTTTGCAAAAGCACTTCACTGATGTGCCGTTGCAGCAACCCCGGTTGGTCCAGTACTTTTGAGAGTGCATCCCTCAAATTATTTTGAACCAATAGTTTTGCATGGTTCCAATGCCCAATTAGCAATTTTGTAATGTACAAAAAATATGTAAATGAAATGATTTGTAATTAAACCCACTTCCTGAGTGGTGTTATTCAGAAACTAGTTTCTCTCCAGTGTTAAACCAAAAGAAAATAAATTTATTTTTGATTGAGTTTCTGTATTGATTATATTCCTCTAACAATTACATCAAAGCTTTCTTGGATTAGAATATATTAGAGGAACAGGGTTAACTGAATACCTATATAGAACCTCACTATTCTTCCCATCTGACCTATTAGCTCAGTTGGTAGAGCATGGACAAGTTAACCGAAGGTCCAGGTTCAAATCCTGAATGGTCAGCACTGGTCATTTATGTTTGGTTGGTGGAAGGAATAAAAAATAAATCTTCATATAATATTAATTACCCACATGTTTGAGTTTTATTTGTTCAGTCACAAGAAAATACACAATTCCATTTTCATGCATGCTTTTTACTTTGCTTTATTTTATTTAGTATTATAAGAAAAAAATACGTGCCCTACAAATAAGACCAAAAATCATGGATATTGGCATCAAATTAAAGGTCCAACGCTAATGGACTCGACCCCAGATTTTACCGGAAGTGGTTTAAAATTTTGGTATCATAAGAAAGCAACTATTTTTGCTCATTTACCCTGTGAAAATCGTAAAGGCTAAGATTGTTTTGGTTGGATGTTATGAGCAAAAATATGCCCCATTTTGGTCGACCAATAAGTTTGTAATATTACACAGTACTCTAAGGGATTACAAAATCACATTTTAGTTCTCAAACTTAAAACGGGTTGAAAATATCATCGTGAAACTTTATAGATTGGGTTTTGGGGTGAGGCCGCTAAAAATTAAGATTAAAATTTATTTTTAACTCGGTCATGCCCCCTGAAAGTTTAAATCTGATCTGTATACTATGCTATAGTATTTTTGCAGTGACTGCCTTTTAAGGTGATGCAGAGCAATGCTCTCCTAATCACTCTCCTTAATCACCAAGGAGAGGATTTGAAGTTCCCTAGAATCTGATCATAGTTCAGAAATACCGTTACCATACTATTTTTACCATCTTGTTTCTGGATCCTATCTTAAATGGCTTTGCAGATATTTGTGATCTTGCAAGACACAGGTCTACATGTCTAGTTTATTTCTTTAGATCCTATTGATTGCTTGACAAATTTTGTGTGTTTTAGCTGCTCCTCTATTGCTCCCCTTAAAGTTCCAAGAGAGTTCTCTGTCGCTCCCCTGCTCATTTTAAAAGGCAGTTCCCCGAAATTTTTGTGTTGAAAAAATATGTCTTTCTTCCAACCCAAGGTCTTAAGTCTAGATCATTACGATCAAATTCAATGTATTTTATATTTTGATGAAAATGAGTTTGTGCTGCTTTGATTACGGCTTTCCTACCTCAATATTTCCAGCATCTAAGGGCCACCAGAGTCTGTAACAAAAAATAACATTCAACAGGTACTTTATTTTTTTCTCTCCTTAATTTTTAAAACTTTATGGCACGGAGTGGGTGGGTGTGAGAAAACAGACATGTCCGAGGTCCTTAAGCACCTTATTCCCAATAAGTGTGTGCTACACATTGACATTATTTTTAACCTTGGGTCATTAATCATATCACTGAATGTGTCATTCCAAAAAGTTATTTGTAATTGGTTAGCATTTTCACAATTCTACTGCACTCACCTCTCCATCAGTTTCAAACATATCAACGCAAATTAGTTATATCCATCAATCCATCACCTATTATTATCATTACTATCTCTTCTATTCAGTTTTAAGACTGAACATGCGGAGGTAATTGTTTTCAGTGATTTTTATTCTGCCTTTCTGTTACACTTTCCTTTTTGAAGGAGTTTGGTGCTGTTCAGATTTGGACAATCACATTTCATCAGAATTTTCATACTTAGTTGCCAGCATTTTTACAAATCTTTTATTTTAAACCTTCTAGACATAGTAGAAGTGGTCCTCAATGATACAATCAGGTAAATTTAATGGATTTTGGAGGCTTTTTATTTTTATCCTACAAATTGGTGGTGGTTAAATGTTACAATAAATTTTGCAAATGTGTAGTCACAATTATTGGGACTAGAGAGACACTGGGAAATGAGGAGACAGAGAGAATCATTGATAGACAGACATCCAGATAGATACAGACAAGTTAATGAGTATAACAGACGTCATTCAGACAGCAAGTTAACATCATTACAGAGCATAACAGAATCAATTGTAATACCTCATTTCCATTCTTGAATTTGTTATCTTGCAAGGACACAGGCACATGTCTATTTATATTTCTTTAGATCCTCTTGATTGCTTGACAAATTTGATTTTTTAGCTGCTCCTCTTTGCTCCCCTTAAAAGTTCCAAGAGTTTCTGTCGCTCCCCTGCTCATTTTAAAGGCATCCCGGAAATTTTGTTTGTAAAAAATATTTTCTCCACCAAGGTCTAAGCTCAGAATCATTTACGACAAATCAATGTATTTTATTTTTGCTGAAAATGAGTTTGTGCTGCTTTGATTACGGCTTTCCTACCTCAATATTTCCAGCATCTAAATGGGCCACCAGAGTCTGTCCAAAAACTATTAAACGTTACTTTATTTTTTTTCTCTCCTGACTTTTAAAACTATATGGTAGGAGTGGGTGGGTGTGGAGAAAAACAGACATGTACAGAGTCCTGAAGACACTATCCCAATAATTGTGACTACACATTTTACATTTATTTTACCATTGTCATTATCATACGCAATGGTAGTCACAAAAGTTATGTGTATTGGTTCGCCATTTAACAATTCTACAGCACTCACCCTCTCCATCGTTTCCAACATATTCAACTAAAATGATGTAAATATCATCAATCCATCACATAGTATTATCATTACTATCTCTTCTACCAGTTTTAAGACTGACATGCGGTAGGTAATTGGTTTTCCGTGATTTTTATTCTGGCGTTCTTTACACTTTTACTTTTTGAAGGAGTTTAGTGCTGGTCAGATTTGGACAATCAAAGTTCATTCAGAATTTATACTTAGTTTGCCAGCAAAAAAAATTTTTTTTTTTACAAATCTTTATTATGATACCTCTAACATAGTAGAAGTGGTCCTCAATGATAAAATCATGTAAATTTAATGTTTTGGAGGCTTTTATTTTTTAATCTAAAATTGGTGTGGTTAAATGTTAAAATAAATTTGTCAAATGTGTAGTCCCAATTATTGGGACGAGAGATACACTGGGAACGAGTGAGACAGAGAGAACCGTTGATAGACAGCAGCCATATAGATACAGACAAAAAGGTTACAGAGTATAACATACAGTCAGGCAACAGCCAAGTTAACATCATACAGAGCATAACAGAATCACTTGTAATACCTCATTTCCCCTTCTTGGGACTTCTATATGAAACGTTTACCGGACTCTAGGGGAATGTCATTTTCAACCGCCGGCTGGAATAGCTGTGATTTACTCTAGAAATTTGATCATTGTCATAATTATATACATCCTTTTGATCCATAGTGACCAATATTTGGTAACCAAGGACTTAGAAATTCAGCACTGCAAACCCTTGGAGTGCCATATAACGAGTTGCCTACAATTACACATTGGTTTTTTTTCTGAAAACATTGGTACAGACAGACAAGTTAACAAGAGGTAACTTGTGATTTTTCTCTTTGTTAAAATTGAGACACATAACTTTAGCATAGTGAATAAGCAAAACATAAGAAATTGAGTCAAACAAAAATACCTAATTATCACAGACAGACAAACAGAGCGACATACAGCATACGTGACAGTTCCGTGCATGGTCAACGATCAGTGAAATAAGTCCCCAAAACAAAGCAGTACTAGTAGTGAACCACAACACAAAATAATTGTGGAAACTCAAAATCCCTAAAAGTATTCACTACAAAAAGAAAGAAAAAGCAAAAACACTAGGGGTTGAACGGTTTTCTCAAATATTAAACTTACGATAGCAAGTGAAAATCCAGAGCAAACAAGTTGCCTCTGCTATTGCAAAACACTGTCACCTTTTCTGCCTTTTACATCACATGTTTTTCCCTTGGAAGAGAGCGGATTTCACTTTCTGTACATACAAATACTGCTGCTGCATTTGAACTTGCCATTTTTCACAGCATTTGTATTTCTCGATTTCTCACATATGTTTCTCACCACTTACAGGATTGTTCAATTCATCATGTTACAACTTATATAGAACCCAGCTCAGCCGCATTTTATTTTGTTGTGGGGATACAAAAACATATACATCATACACGCAAAACGTCTTTCCTGTCCCAGTTGATCATGCACATGGGGAGAGCCACACTGCCTTCTGTTTGTACAAACCCGAAAGGTGCAGCAGGGATGTACCTATTTTCCCATGCAGCAATGCTATACTTTTTTCTTAAAACATTAGATTCCAAGTATTCTCCTTTAAAATATTTGTATTTAGATAAAAATCGATTTTACTTAGAACCATCCAGTAGGTTTAATTATTAAGTTGAAAAAGATCATTTTAGGTCAAATAATAATAAAGAACAGGCAACGTCAGTGGCGCTCTGTGACTCAGTGTCAGCTGCAGTACATGTTTATTGTCAGAATTTATCTGACTGACACTCCTAAGTTTGGTTACAATTACACACAGAGAACTTAAAGCTACACATTTTATTTCAGGATTTTCCTAAGTTTCTCAGGAGGCCTGGAGGAAAGAAAAAAAGGAGATCTTCCCTTGTGGCCGATTTTTACTCAGTAACATAAGACTTAAGTTGGTGGGTCAAAACGAAGATGAATCCACAACCGTAATGCAATCTCTAGTCCCAAAGGTACCTTATACACTCTGTATAAGGTACCAGAGACCGTTGCATTGACTTCCACTGTACGTGAAATTTACGGGAATGTCTTGTTAGCCACCCGTGACTGTTATTGACCCCCTAACTCCCTGAAAAGAAACTGCTACGCGTATACGTATGAATGTCACCAGGCGGTGCAGGTGATTGTCCTCTTACTGAGGGCGCACTACTAGCACTAATCCCTGATTACCCGGTGGTGCAGGTAGCCCATTTCCCGGGCCTATTTCCGGAAATTTGACGAAAGTCGCATGTCACATACCTACAAATTACGGAATAAACCGCATCATAGTAGTAGTGGCTTTATTCCGTAATAATGACAGGGGTTAAAAGTTAATGGCTGAAATGTGTATACCATTTCTCTCTTTTTCTTATTTGATTTGTTTTGTCAATTTTTCCTATTTTGAGGGTCATTTTTAATAGCGGGCTACGGATAAAGTGGCATCCTCCACTAAATTGCACTTTATTCCGTAAAATCTAAAACTATTTCCTAAATTTTAAATTTCCACCCGATCTTACCCCACCGGCCCACTTTTTTATTTCTTCACGGCCTTTGCTGGTGGATGAATATTTTTATGTCTAATTTTATTCCACCCGCTCAACTACGTCCTTCCTTCTTTCTTAACCTTCTTACCCCCCACAACTACTAAACCCCTCTTTGCTGTATAAATTACCCCCAAAAGAAAATCCCCCTTTTTTGCTCGTCCTCCGCCGGGGTGTTATAGTAAAATTTTGTCACTATTGAAGCATTATATAATACTCTTGTTATACCCCCTTTCTAACATCACCTGTACAAAGTATGGCAACGGGGGTAATAACCGGATATATAATATAGGGCCGCTTATAGCATCAGCTTTTATACTCCTGTTATACCCCCCGGTCCATAGACAATCGCGGTATAAATGTATAGCAACGGGGGGTATACAGGAGTATATAATATCGGGCCGCGTAGCATCAAGCTTATATTATACTCCTGTTATACCCCCCCTTTCCATAGACAATCGCTGTATCAAGTTTAGCAACGGGGGGTATAAAAGGAGTAATATAAGATAGTGCAGCTTACCATCAAGCTTATATTATACTCCTGTTATAACCACCCGTGCCAGAGACAATCCTGTATAAAAGTATAGCACCGGGGGGTATCACAGGAGTATGTAATATAGTATCGACAATAAAGTTTTAATTAATACCCGTCCGTAGGACGAGAAAGGGGATTTCTTTTGGGGTAATTTATCACAGCAAAAGCGGGGTTTCGTGTTTTGGGGGGTCAGACCAAGGTTAATAGGGCAGACGGAGTGAGCGGGTGTTATAAAATCGCGACATGAAAATGTTACACCACCGCGTTTCATGGACCATTGCAAATGAAGTGAGCGGGGTGGGGTAAGATCCGGAGTGGAAGTATAGGCCTAAATCTACTAGTAAGCAAAAAATGCCAACTTTCTAATATTTAGGGGGTTTATTATTTACGGAATCAAGCGCATACTCCCAATTCCACCTCTTTATTTCCGTCAAAATACCCTCCAATTAAATAAGGTGTATAGCCCCTATACGCTCCTATCGCATTCGTACTTTAACTTTTAAGCACTCGTGCTTTATTCCGTTTAACAGCTTTTAACGCGAAAGTGTTAAGGATATTGGTCTATCTATTGTTTCAGTAAGCTAGGGGGTCAAAATTGTGCTTCCTATTTTTACGGGGCTTCAACAAGATATTGCACATTGAACAACTATCTTGTTCAATTGTGCTCCTAATTTTTACTGTTTTGTTTACTTACTGTTCCCCACGAGTTCAGATCACCGTTCAAGCATAATATGAGACGGTGTCGGGCTTTCTTTTTAGTTCCAGTAACTGAACCAAGCGTCGCCATTATCTTAAACACTGACATTATCTTGAACGGCCCTCTGGTTTCCAGAACCAGCTATTCGGACAGTTGAAGAATAACAAAACAGTAATTTCCTCCTCGATTTACAAGAACAAAACCAAGTCACCTGAAAATTTCCAGGATACGAAGAATCTCACATACTTGTTCTTCCATATGTGGCAGTTTTCAACCTTCTACACCCCTGGAAAAGAATGTTTTTAACGTATTTTTCGCTCAACACAATTGGCAATTTGTATCCTATTCAGCCATGAGCAATGTGTTGTCAGGTCACACCTGGTCATACCAGGGTCATACACGGACAAACTTAACGAGTATTTATTTGTATCATTTGTGTTTGAACACGACTTTCGCACGTGTCCCGCGGCAGTGTCAGGCCAGGACATTGTGAACGCGCGGTAGTATCACTGGGCCAGTCGTTTTAATCGAGACTAAAACAGATTTTTTTCGATCTATTTGGCCCGGTATTTGAGACCAGAGAATGTACTAACTGCTTCTTTTATGACAATGGACGTAGGCGGTTAGAATTTTTTAACTAATAGTCTATTTGGGCGGCTCCAATTTAAATAAATAGTGTTGCCTCATGTCATATCCCTTTGCCAGTAGTTAGATCCCCTGGCCCGTATTGAATTCGAAAAGTAACATTGTACTAAAATTCTACTGTAGATAGATTTGATCAAAAGCAATTGAGTAACAGGGTAGGCTTATTTTAGTAGAAATGAACAGTACAAACTCTGACTGCATCCTATTTACAATTGCGATGCCAAAGTAGTGAAAAAAATTAATAACACATGGATACCACTAACTGCCGGGAATTGGTCCAGTGGAAGAATGAAAGGCTGTGTATTTGACTTTTGTTGCCTTCTGAACATATTTTATCATAAGCGCAAGGTGTACTTTAAGAATTTTGGATGATTCCTTATTTGGCACTAATAAATAGAAGGAGCAAATTTGTCCCCCTGAAAATTCCTTGACACACCTTCTGCTCCTTCCCCCCTACCCCACCCCCACCATTTGTTCTGTAATCTGTCAAAGCAGCACTGTAATGTTGTTATTTTATAGCAATGATTAGACAATTCAAAACTACCTTAGCGCGATATGGCGATGCGCCATTATTTTGTAAACGACTGGTAAAAGATACTGTGTCAATAATATACGAACACCATACATGTGCAATCACTCCAACAGACAAATGCACCCGGTTCTTTTTCGAGTTCAATAGCGTGTGGGATAGATCTAGCTACCTGACTTCCCGGCGCTTACGCATTCATCCAAATAGTACATCAACAACGTCCTCTAGTAGATCGCGTGTCTTTTTTTTTCCTTGGAATTTTTCTTTCTGAAGGAAATATAACGATTTAAATGATGCCGAGTGATGTATGAGTGTCTAGAGGCCGACGCCTAGAATATAATTTATAGCTCATGACATTGGTAGTTTTTAGCTTAACTAAAGGGTTCACTTCACAAATTTTAGCCTGTTCTTGTTTATATAGTACATTGCACCGAAATCTGAAGTACCACACCTAGAGTCCGTATATGATAACGAGTAGTGTAAAAGTCATGTTACCTCTTGTTTTGGTTACCAGAACTAGCTGCTTTAGCTGTTAATTAAACAGAATTTGTCGGATTAACCAAAAACAAAAGATGGCCTTGATTTCAGAGGAAAGTTGAGGTCACAGAAACGTGTATGTGGTCAATACATCCCCCCGTACGTTCTTTGGCTGAGTCCGGTACACAGATTTCTATTATAACACTAGATGGCAAACTCCAGCTCAAGCCGTAACCATCTTTTCCCGCAGCGCATACTTATTTCCATAGCGGTGTTTTACCAATTTTTCATATATTCACTGATTTACATAGCGTGGGTACCAATTTATTCTATATATTCCATACGCATTTGCATAGAACGATGTACCGTTCCCTGCCAACCGTTAAGGCGCATGCGCGTACGCGGGGCGTTTCGAATGTATACCGTAATGAATATTTATAATTTTCAAAACACGTTTACGGTTGGCCGCCTATTCTTCAACGCGGGCTTACGGCATCGCTGGTTATTATATTATTGTCCGGTAGGTCAGGGGTGGACTGTAGGGGGGAAGGACGCCCATGTTCGATACTATACTTTGTCTATCTAAAGTTGAAGGTGAGTCATTATGCGTCTTTGCATTCCAACAAGCGTCTCGATCGTGCCGCCTTTATTCGCGTGCGTATCATGCTCTGATTCCCAGCATAGCGCGCGCGATTCATGGGTGCGCACATAAACCTCCGCAGTGACGTCACTTCAACTTAAGATTACACAAAGTAGAGTTTGGAATTTTTGGATGTTGCCAGGCTCCTGTGGAGCTCTATGAAAAAAATCCATCCATGGCATTCAATGCCTGATTGATTCCTCCAAAAGCGCTTGATGAATGCATTCATGGTTGACCTTCGGCAATAAGATACATTTAAAGCTTTTTGGTCTGCGAACTTTAGTTCGTAGAAGAAATTTGAGAAAAATGCATTTTGAACATTCCATGTTCGCACCATCTCAAAAATCCCTAGACTTGCTGAGAAGATTTATTTATTCAATTTAGTCTCATTCTCATATATATGGGGTCCTATCCCCACGCTCATTGGACTCCACGGGTGCGCGCACGAAAATTACAAACGCAAACTAGACACCGGAGCTTATGCAACACAACCAGGGGGGGGGGTCGGACACGAACCTGCTGTTAGGTTGGGCATGTCCTACCCCCTGATCCTTGGCAGAGTGTGAAAAAGTGCACGGCCTCTTATAAACGCCAGGTAAGAGCGCCATCATTCTATTAATCTCGCTGGGTTAGTCGTCCACATACCCAAGTAACTGGTAGAGTCGTTATTGGTTTCAAAATGGATTTTTCCGATATAATTTCAAATCATCATCCCCCAATCACAACTAGAAAGTCAAGTAAATCATAATATCACAACAAACACAAATAAACTGGTGCACTAATTCATTTGAAACGAAACTCAGAACCAGTATTCAACTGTAAGAAATCCTAAATTCATGATGATGATACCACGCCCCTGAAAGTCGTTGACTCGCGTGACCTCCAATTGACCTTTTCCTGTGAAATGGAGTTCTGGAATCAGTTCGAACAGTTTCTCGTCACTTTCAATCGTTTTTAACGTCTGATTTAAGCCAATAACACAGGAACTTCGGAAAATGTATGCAAATTCCAATTTCTCTTGATTTCATGAAATGAGCATTCAAAAAATTTTTAAGAATGCATTTGGATTCATTGGTTATCATGTCTTCTATTGTGTTCTTGGTAAGTTGGAGCTCATATTTATGTATATTTAAGAAGACTGCAGGCATGTAAACAATTGACATCTGGTGTCCACACTGCCACTGGTAATGGAGAGGATTGAGCTAAGTTGGTTTTCGAACTTACACCTTCAACCTCTGTGTTAGGGGGTCGATATCCACCACTAACACAGGATCGATCTGTTGTACCCCAAATTAGTCCCAATAATGGGAGCTTCACATGCCGTTTCTTTAACAGTATGCCTTTTAACGTCTATAGTGTGATATGTTGATTAAGTTAATGCATTCTGAATAATTGTACTTAACTAAGGAGGGAGTCATGCTCAGCAGGACTAACCCCAACTTACCTAAAAAATTTTAAAAGTTGAGATTTTTTATATCATCTGAACCGTCGGACTAAGTACGTGTGCCCAATCTGATGTTGCAAATCGATATTCGTCCTCCTGGCAGCTACAAAATTTGCAGTTTTGTATTTCATTTCTGTCAGAAATGACTGATAGTGGTAAAGATAAAGTCTCATGAGAGTGTGAAGACGAACATTTTTGCTTCTACCACCAAAACGGCAAGATCAGAATCAACTGAAATTTTGGGAATAAGATTTGCACTCTCGAAGTTCCTTCACTTCCATGCAACAGTGAGTTCATGCACCATGTCATGTGTAGAGATCAGTGATCATTCCCCTGGCACTGTCATTCCCTTGACTATTTTTACACCAGCTTGAATATTTTTTTTAAACCACAACGGTTGACATTTACATGATATATGACTGTACAGTAACTCACTCAAGGAGTCAGCCTTCAACAAACCGTTTGGTTTGAGCAACGCTAGCCGGTCATTGTACGATTGGTCCTTTTAACAGTCGGCTCAAGGCTCACCAATACTTAAATAGTTTTTCGATGCCCAGCTACCAAGGTTTTTCAGTGTGAAGAAAAACTCTGCATTTTCCCAAGTAATCGAAAATCTTGGATTTATATCGACCGGAAAACACCTGGATTTGTTCTCGGATTGGCGGTGGAATCCAACATTTTAGAATTATTGGACATTGAGCGTTTGCCACCAGACGCTCAATCGAAAAAAAAAACTTATTTTTTTAAGTAAACATTCAGGATTTTACTCTGTTAAGACATAAAAAAAATCTGTTTGTTTGGCGTAATGGAGAAGAAAAAATATCCCCCAGGGTCGGCGGATTTTTTTTGGTTATTCTCAATGTTTTACTCTAAAATGCCTCACAATATGCTACTATTTAAAGCTTTTTTTCAATGACATAACAAAGATCTTTTATTTTACTTTGTTGGAATTGAAGTTGCTTTGTTGTCTTGTTTTGTTATTTTTTCGTCTTTGTGTTGGTAAAAAATATTTTTTTAATTGTGGATGAAAATAATGGGTCGGTCGGCAGAATATTTTTTTTAATTTTGTGCTAATTTGCATAAAAATTTTCGAGTCGGTAGGTTTTTTTAGGGTCGGCCGGGTTACGCCAAACAAACAATTTTTTAATGCCTAATCCATGTTTTTTTTCTAATTATTGGACATTGGGAGCTATTGGGTACTCAAAAATCTTGGATTTTCAATTGTAAGTCCAAGTTTTTCGACGCTCCAAGGTCCAATAATTCGAAAAATCTTGGTTTATAAAAGTGAAAATCCAGGTTTCTATTTGACAGGCCTAACCCAAGATTTTAAAAATGAGCTGAAAAAGGTTGAATTTGACTTATCAATTAAAATCCAAGATTTCACGGCCAACAATTCGAAAATCTCTGATTTTCAAAGCAAAAACTTTTTCTTGAAAATCTTGGATTCTCGAATGAAAATCTTGGATTAGGGCCTATCGACCGAAAAACATTGGACATTGAGCGTTCCACATCCACCCCTCAATGCGGGTTGCACGTCGCAATAACCTCATCGTCAATTTTAGCTTTACTGGTCCAGGACCTTACCTCTGAATAGGGCTAGATCCACCACCGGTCAGCCGGCCCCCTCCCCCGCTCTAGGGATTCACATGCCCCTGCAAGTGTTGCGTTTTTGCCGGGCGTTTTTGTTGTTTTTGAAGGCATAGGGGGATCAAAAAAAGGGATCAAACACCTTTTTGAACCTAAAAAAGGATAAAAAAAGGACTCCTAAAATAAAAAAGTAGGCCTACCATTAGCCTACAGAGTCCGGTCTCCGTTTCTGGGGGAGTCCCCTGTGGCTAATCTGTTAACGGAGGACTTAAAGGGGCTTGTTTCGATTAATGTGTATGTGTTCTCTACTTGATATGAGAGCCTGGCACGTTGCACATACACCACATCAAGTATCGTGGGAAACAAAACTTGCTGTTTTGATGGAAGATGCAATACTGCATATTGCAAAAGCCCTATTCAATACTGTGCTAATATTGATGGTTAACCACTAAACGGCGGTTTGTTGTTTATATATTGGAATGAAATGGTTGGAGGGCTCAATTTCAGGACGACAATGAGAAAAATACAGCTTTCTCTGATATCAAATCGATACTACTTCCGGGTGAAATCGGGGGGGGGGCAAAGACGATCGCGAAACACGCACCTTTAAAAAACGGGGATCCCTAAAAAAAGGATTAAAAAGAAGAAAACTACCATTAAAGGGATAGCACAGTTTGGGCCCCCGTTTTACAGATCAGCACGGTTTATTTTAAAACGGGGGGGCCAAAAAAAAAAAAAACCACCAAATCGAAGGTTGGCATTTGCAATTACTTAGCTATTTGGAGTCCTCGTTTTTGGGTTCCTATTTAAAGACAACCCCATTACCCATACTAGCGCCAATCCGACCCAGGAATTATATGTTATTATACAGGATATCATACATCATGGCGTTAGGCCAAGTTAGGCTATACGACAATTAGAAAACACCGATTCACCCCAGGGATTCACCTCAAACGTGGTTAATTAAACTTTGGAATTTAGCATGTTTAAAGATTAGGGGGAATGTCTTGAGGCTATACATTTGTATATTTGTACTATTGTAATGAGGACCTAATGCACAGAGAAAAATAGGCCATTGTATGGCCTATAGGCCCATTTAGAAAGACTGAGTTTGGCTGGTTGAAATAGAGGATGGAAACCCCTCCCCCCCGATTTTTGCACTGATAAATAGCGTCATCAGATAGGCCTAATAGGGGTACGTCGGGTAATGCCGAAGACCATTCGATTGAAGCCAATAAGTCCATGGTAAAACAAGGTTGGGTAAAGATAGCCATATCAAAAGAATGTACAAAACTACAACTTACACTGTTTGTTTTTTTAACTCAAACCTGTTAGAAAAGAAGTTATGATCAAAACAAAAAAATGGCGTCGTCGTTCGGGATTAACCGACACCTCACGGCTAATGCCGAACGTGTGGTTTTCAATGGCAGCCACTTTCGGGACAAAATAGCAATTTTTGTTTCTTGCAACATAAAGTTGTGGAATAGTGTATATTAAAAGCTGACGAGTTCAAATATGTAGATGGATGGACACACATATATGGGTTGACATGGAAACGGGTCGTTCGGGATTACCCCAAACCAGGTGAAGTTTGTAATCTCGATCCTTTCATAAACTTCGCCCCCCCCCCCTCAGGGAGCGTGCCCCCTCTGGAAATGATTTAATGTGAAGGAACCTAGTCCTATTAAACTATTAAAAACCCCTTTCTCTCTTTCTTGTAGATGTGATATGTCTTCCAGAAATATATGTTCTGAAGATTCATTTTCACTAAAAGTGTTTTTGGAATTCTCGCGAGAATGTACGAGATTTCCATTTTGGTCAGTTTACATTTGAATTAAGTCCAAAAAGGAAGCTAACACCTAGGGTGGTAAACGGTTTCCTCCTTTGCATATAGCGAAATCGCCTTTGCGTCGGGATTAACCCTCGTTCGGCATACCCGACTCTCCCATACTTCACATCTTGTAAGGGTATTAGCCGAGAATTAGTTCTTTTGTACAAAAAGAGGGAAGGAAATTTTCTAATTTAGTATTGGAAGCTTTTGGAGCAAATTACTACAAATTCAGCTATGTTATATTTCAGGGCTTTTAGGCCCTATAAGCAAATCAAAATCACCTTTTGTTCACTTTTAAGACATTTCTGTAGCCAAATACAAAGGTAAGAAATCTATGAGGAGTTTCTAATCTATATAAAATCATGAAATAGGCCTAAGCACATTATTTGGATGCCCAGTAAAAAAATGGTAGACTGTTGCACAAATGAGGCTGCGCGCCGCTGCGTGAAGCTAGCAGCAAATTAGTTTGTGATCCCTTTGCATACCATACATACACGCGAGGGCATTCTGCATTTTCATTATCTGGCACTCCACTCAATGATCTTGTGTAGAGATCAGTGCTCCACTCCTCCCATTTCTGGGGCTAGCAAAGGGGATGTTGTCAACCTTCTGGGAGATTGATCTGTTTAAAATGTAAAAACAAAATAGGTTAAATAAACTCATAAAGTGCGTGTGACAGTTGATAACTTTCTATAATAAGGTACCACGCTTATTCAGAATAACTTAAGGTTTGTCGGATGGAAGACGCCATAATGGAGTAATCATTCTATATCAAGTCTAGGTAGAGATTGGTATGTTCTTCATCTAGAAACACTCCTGTCTTCGTGGCGCAACAAAATGGCCGGCGCCCAGTACGTGGGAGAAGGGATTTTCTCCGTACGTGGTGAAATGTGTTGATGAAACCCATTTTCTGGTGCCGGAGGTGGCGGCAAGCAAGAAACGGGAGTTCCGAATTGCTATCGTGAGTATGGTGGAGTTGTTAAAGGTTTTTGTTCCACCTGAATTTGACCTCTGTAGTAAAACGGATCGCCTACCAGAATGCCGACTGGCAGACGAGTAACAGTCAACAGTTCCATGACGGTAGTTTATGCTGTTTTAAAACAAAAAATATACATTTTGAGTTTTAGAAACCAAAAGTAGATTTCATTAAAAAAGAACCCTACTAAGATTTGAATACAGTTAAATGACGTCAATCTGTTACAGTGGAAAGAATTTAGTATTCTGCCACAAGCACGAATTCGGCAACGTTAACGGAAGAAAAACCGCATGTTAAAGGTGCCGAATTTTAAGTGGTGCAAATACTAAATTCATCCCTCTGGGGTTGCAAAATTGCGATTTCTAGCTTGAGATAAGTTGGTGAGTCCAACGCAAAAAAGATTCAAACCTGCAGTGAACGCACATTGCAATAAACCCATGGTTAAGAGATCGGGAAAAGGCTAATAATTAGCGCTCCATGATTCCCGCTAATGTCATGACAATTACCAAATTACCGCGCCATGTTGTGACGTAAGAGATGCGACAACTCCGGAACCGATCGGTTCCCTTCGCCAGTGATGGTCATTGACCAATTGGCTGGGTCAATAAGCATGCGCGATGACGATTATAGTCGTGTGCCCTTCACCACTTTCCGAAGTTCACTGAATTCAGTATAAGGCTCAGAGGTCAACCCGATGTCCAATGATTTTTTCAACCTTGCGTATGAATCTTGAAATGTTTACATGGTTAAGAAGAAAAAAACAGTACAAATATGCGTAGCCCGATGAAAACTATTCTGCTAAGCATAACTCACATTATGTCTTTAACATTTTGTCATAACGGATGGGAGTTCTGCAAATACATGATACGTAATACCTGGCTAGCCACAATAGGTACCTTATACACTCTGTATATAAGGTACCAGAGACTGGCAGTGACTTCCATTGGACGTGAAATTGACAACTTATCTGGTCAATGTGTTCCTAATTATTTTACTGTTTTGTTAACTTACTGTTACCCACGGTTCAGATCACCTTCAAGCATAATATGATGACGATGTCGGCTGCCTAAGCTTTAATTAAACAGAATTTGTCGGATTAACCAAAAACAAAAAGATGGCCACCTTTGTATTTCAAGAGGAATTGAGGTCACAGCACAGGTGTATTGTGGTCAATACATCAACCGTACGTTCTTTGGCTGAGTCCGGCGGGTCAGGGGTGAATGTAGGGGGGAAGGACGCCCGATGTTCGATACTAGAGTTGTGATTTTTGTAGGTTTTGTTGCCAGGCGTCTTTGGAGGCTCTATGACAAAATCCTTACTGGTCATTAATTGCCCTGATTGATTCGCGGATTAATTCCCGCAAAAGCTCTTTCTGATTCATTCACAATGTTGACCACTATGCAATAAATATCATTTAAAGCATTTTTGTTCTGCGAACTTTTGGTTCGTAGAAGAAATTTGGGGAGAAAATGCAATTTGAACATTCCAATTTTCGCACCATCTCAAAAATCCATAGACTGCTGAGAAGGCAGGGGGGTAGGACACGATCTACTCGATTTGGGCATTGGGGATTTCAAACGTAATTTGTGGAACTGCTAAGGTGTTGCATTTACTATGGCAGTCTCGCCCCCAGTGACATTAAAAAATCATCTCTTAAAAAACCTTTGTTCAAAAGATCTTTATATATCATGGTAAATTAAGAAAAAATTATTAGCTTCAAAATCCGTCGGGGTTAGTGGATTAACCCGCTGCAAAATAGTGTAATTTCCAACAGGCCGTAGCGCAGATTTATTTTGGGGGGGGTGCGGGACTTCGCAAAGTGACCTTTTTTCGAAAAAGGGAACTTTTTTTGACCTAAAAACGCCCCCCCCCTAAAATGGTCCTTTTTGGACTTTTTGACTAGTTTTCACACCACCAAAAAAGTGGACTTCTTGTCAATATTTCTCTAAATTTTGGCCCTTGTTTTATAATTTATACAAAACATTCATCAAAAGGGGACCTTTTTCCCCTTTTGTGGAATGTGGGGGGGGGGGGGGTCCGCCGCACCCCCCGCACCCCCCTACCCCCCCTGCGTACGGGCCTGATTTCCAATACGGTCATTTAGATTTAATATTCGGACCAGGCCTAGTCTTTAGTCAAGTCCGTGTGTAACCGTTCGATTTGCGTAAGAGCGCTCTCCTACCGTAAGCTTTGAAAACAGACTAGCACACCCGGAAATTGAGGCCGTTTTGAATTTGCTGTTGCTGTTAGGGTGGTCAATGTCCTACCCCCCCCTGATCCTTGTCAAGAGTTTGAAACAAGTGCACGGCCTATTTATAAACGCCAGTGTAAGAGCGCCATCATTCTATTAATCTCATCTGGGGTTAGTCGGCCAACATAGCCAAGTAACTGGTAGAGTCGTTATTGGTTGCAAAATGTATTTTTCCGATTTATTTCAAATCATTATCCCCCAATCACACATAGAAATCAAGTAAACAATAATATCACAACAAAACAAATAAAACTGTGGCACTAATTCATTTGAAAACGAAACTCAGAAACAGTATTCAACTGTAGAAATCCTAAATTCATGATGATGATACAACCACCTGAAAGCGTTGACCTCGCGTGACCTCCAATTGACCTTTTCCTTGAAATTGAGTTCTGCTGGAATCGTTCGACCGAACAGTTCTCGTCAATGTCATCGTTTTTACGCTGATTTAGCCCTTAAACTATACCCAAGACAATTCCAG
>JAMKCH010029489.1:0-45050 GCA_023653785.1 Ophioderma brevispina
TTTCTTATGAACCTTCCTGTAGATATGTGCCCAAATTCATGGCTTTATCCCCCAAGTGCACATTCCCCCAAAATATTGCACAAGATATTCTTACTATGTTTACAAGAGTCTCGTTGTTCATTTATATTTCAGTGTGTCACCGCACGAAAGGGGAGGGGGAGAATTTGTCCTTGTTAGATTAGGATTTCAATTACCCAAAAACACAAGGCAAAGGGTCGCTCTGTGATTTTTGAAAGTGGGAAAATGGCCTATAGGAATTTAAGGATATAAGGTTGCTTCATTTATAGTTTTATTAGAATGTTTCTATATCATGCATAAACATATGTATAATGAAAAAATCACTCAGTTTGGGCGATTGATATTGGATTATTGGCCAATTGCCCCCTTCGATTTGAATATGTTACAAAGCAAAAACACAGTTCCTTGTTGTGTTCAAAAGTATACAGATTTTTTATGTATGTTTTGTTACACTATTCTCACATGGATCACATGGCCTGTATGAAAAATATACTGTTTTAGAGTCGTTATTACGGTTTCATTGGGTAATTTCTTCAAATTTCTCATGTGGGTAATATATTTGTAGGTATATATTAAAAAACAGCCCAGTTTGGCTTCTTGGTATGAGTGCTTACAGGGCCTATTAGCCGCCATCTTGGGGTTGAAGTGTCTCTAAAAACGAAAGTAATAAATAGACAAGAGATCAGTGTAGTTGCTTCATTTATATTTTATTCAAATTTGCCTGATTGCATAATATAACATTACATACGAGGGGTATCTGACGAATGCCAGTTGGGCTATTGATGATTAAGAGAGCTTAAACGCAATTGTCATTGACACCATCGTGGAATTTGAAACATGTCAACAAAGCAAAAGGGAATTTCAAGTGTCCAAAATTATAATTTATTTGTAAAATTTTTATAAAACTTTAAAAATTTAGAGTTGTTATTCATATTCCTAATGTGTATAACATAAGAAAAAATAGGTGTATGAAAATCGCCAGATTAAGCAATGCAGTGCTTACAGAAGCTATTATATTAGTTACCATTTGGGATTTGAAGTATGTTTCTAACCATAAATGGTAAAGAGTTCCTTGGTCCAAAGTAAGACATCTAGGTGTTTTTTAATTGTTATTAACATATTGTTATGACATGGATCTATGTGAAAACATACAAAATTTACTATTATCAATGTCTTACAGTGCCACAATCTTGGATTTTCAAAGCGTGTTAGCAACACAGAAATGGTTTTTATTTATTTCTTCTGCTCAGGTATAAATTAATGTTTGTTCTGCCCCAAATGTTAATCCTTAGGTAGTATTGCCTTAAATTACCAGTTCTGTTAACAGCAGCTTTCGGCAGCCCTATTGGCCACTCTTGGATATAAAGTATTTTTAACCAAAGAAAATGTGGTGGCATATGTGGTTCCTAACCCGCACCACAAGATATACACCCGTGAATTTGAATCCTATTCAATGAGTAGTGTTCATGCGCGTTTAGATTCATAACATAGCTTTTTGACGGCCATTTTGGACGCCATTTTGGATGTTTAATGTTGATTGCCATATTGATTGAATTTTAGCTGTTTTTGAACTCGTTGGTATCAAAATAATGGGTATTGTAGTCAATTTGGACCTCATACTGCGTTCAGAATACTCATTATAATGGGAATTTATGTATTTTGGCGTCCATCCTTGGATTTGACCCCTAAAAACGTTTTGAAACTTCCAAGATATTATTTCCAACATGGTTACACCCACCCCAACGAATCAAGAGGAATTTTCTTTAACAGAAAAAAAAACACGAAATTACAGTGGCCTACACTATTTTTGTAAAATTGTTACCTAAGAAGCTAAATTTTAGCAAATTTTAGTGCCTGCCGCCGCCTTTGGCGAATGAAAATATGAAATCACATCCCTACCTAAAAAAAGTTACCCCTTCCCCCTTAGTGCTTTAGTCCATTGTCCCCTCCCTTCCTCGCAACTAAATTCCAAAGAGTTAAAAGTTAAGGTAATTTCAGAGACTATAATATGGGAATAAACATTGAAAAGACATAATAACATTTAAATTTTTGAATTTCAAGCAGTTTTGTTCCTTGGAATTGAGAGATTTGCCTTTTTGCTCTCAAAATTACACCGTCGGTGCAATTTTCACAGTTCGTAAATGACATGAATTTATAGTATTAGTTGTATGTGTAGAATTGCCAGTAAAATTCTCCGAAAGTTCCATACATTGTTACAGAATTTTTAACGTGTGCAGAAATAATTTCTTGTTTTATGTGTATTTTCTCAAATGCTCACATTTCCCCCAGAAATTTCAGAGAAGGTCTTCTCATTATAAAGGCAAAACTATTAGGATAAATATATTTGTGGTTACTCATGAAATGCGTGATCGATACCGTACAATCATTGCGCGTGAGAGTATTAGAAGCGTCGATATCGCGTACCCTATGTTTGCGTGTGACGCCTCTATGTCGCATAGACAGTTTTCTCACAATTTTTTGAAGAACACTAAAAAACGTGCTACTTGTTACATTGAGAAATTAGTGTCGGTGACCCCCCCTTTTTTCTTGCTTAATCGAACGGCGTCTAGTCGTGTGCAACTTTTATTAAAATCCATCAAAAATTTCGAGCATCATTTTTTTTTATAATTAAAAATGTCTGACGTAAAATCAAATTTTCATAAGTTTGTGTACTAATTTTTGATTAAAAATGCCAAAAATAGGTTATTTTGAATCGTAATGATATTAAAAACGGGGTCGTTGACCCCCAGTTTTTATTTTTGATTGTTGTTTTACCATCGATGGAAGTTTGTTCATACCGAGTTTCAATGAAAAATTTCGGACAGATCTATCGTGTCCTAGCCCCCTTAAAACTCATGTCATGGTCTCAAAAACTCATTTTCCCTGTCCTCAGGTACATGTTTTATTGTACATTAAGCTGTGTACAACGGTATAGGATGGAAGATTCCTGAAAACATACTAATGGTTAAATCGGACTTAAACTTTTCAAAGCAGACGCAAAAAATGAAAACCTACCAAGATGGACACATATTACCATACAGCATACACATACATACACATACGACATGCGCACCCTCGCAATATCCCACTCTGCTTATTACAAGGCCAGGGGGATAAAAAGAATACTAAAAATTGAGGGTTCTATAGGCGGCACATACCATACGTCCTCCAATTGAGAACCCCCCTCCCCAACCTGTACATTTAATTGTTTTGCTTCATACCCCCATTTTAACATTTTAATTTTTTATGTACCACATTTTTTTACCATTAAAATTTATTTCCAATTCACACCAACACACAAATGCACACATACACAACAGTTTCAATAAAAATGATGAGTGGCATTCAAAGGAAAAGAGAATCATTTTTTAGTTGTCATACAAAGAAAACTTTCTAAATTTAAGAGGTAAACATACTCCATGTGTGACCAAATCATATGCCCTGCAAGGCCATCTAGGCCAAAACAAACATCCAGGCCAACTATAAGCACTGTGTGTAGATCACTTACACTTGAGAGTTACTAACCTTGATGTCTAAAAAATTGTTCCCTGGTTTCTTGGAGAGACCCTACCAACAATGCATGCAAAGAGTCACCAGACAACTACAGTGACCGTATTGACTATAAGGCCAAGTAAAAAAAAATACTAGTTTTCGTCCTCGCGCGCATGCGTTTTGGCTGCCGCATCAAAAAAAAGTTTTTTGTTTCTTTTTTCCCATTAATTCTGTTTTTTTCTCGAAAATTCATCGAAAAATCGGAGTAAAGTAAATTCACATTTCAAGTTCCCTAAAATTTGTTCTCTTATGCAGTCGATTTATGCGTGTAAGTCAGCACAGGTTAGAGTCTCTATGAGGGCCCCTGACCGATAAAAGTCTATGAATATTGAAATCTCCCTTGTTGGAACGTACTCTCTTTCACCAGTTGGTATTTATTTATTAATTTTGCAGTCATTATGCGTACGTCAGCCACAGGTGAGTCGATGACGCATGTGATAAAAGTCTATGAATATGAAATCTCCCCTTGTGGGACTACTCTCCTTTACAGTCGATATTTTATCTTTATTCATTAGCCCCCGTGTATCGCCACTAAAAAAGTTGCATCAAAATAAAAATAACGATGGAAATAACGACTATCAATTGTAATTCCTGGCTTTCGAAGAATGTTTAGATGCCGCCATTTTAAATACAGATGTTTTCAGAAAAGGGAAAAATTACCCACGGAAATCGCGTTCCATCACTTGTCATCTGCGTGTGAAATAGGGCCATTATCTTCTTCCGCTTAAGATCAAAATCATCGTGGTGAGCTAAAACCAACAGATGTGTTTAGTTTTTCGCAAGGGTGTCTAACACAAACAAAATTCAAATGTGCCAAATATTGAAAATTGAATTTAAAAAACTGGCAGAGAAGTTGCTGGGAGCATTGTTTTGTATGTTGGGTAGTTAGCTGTGTTAAAATCTGTCCTGTTTAGTTTAGTATTGTGTGAAAAGAAACATATTCAAATGATATAAGTAGTAGACCAACTTTAGAAAATTTGGTCAAGTTACAAGTGAACTGCAAACCTGCAATAATTATGTGAGAGACGGGTTTAATTCTTTTTGTAACTTGTACAACATTTCACAGTATGTCTAGCATGCATCAGATACAATTTAAAAGATCACACTGATCTGATATCAATAAAAAGAGGGAAGTTAAGAACACAAACATTTTTAAAAAAACATCAAAGAACAACAGAATTATGAAATGTCTGATTAAAATCACCACGATACATTAGACACAGATAAAATAAAGGGTCTCAAGACTGCTCTCTCCATAGTTACCTGGGATTTGCACACATGATTGACGATCCCGAATTATGCTTACAAACAAATTTATTGATAAATTCACCAATCTCCTCAATATCCTTGCCCTATTGTTAGACTAGATTATCAAAGCGTAATACCCCAATTAACTTGGATCCGAAAGGTCTAAGAAATCTAATACAAACTAAAGATAAATTATATAGAAAAGCTTGTAAACAACAAATGACGGTTAATAGGATCACTACACTAAATATAGAAATTACCTTTAAACCAATTATCCGGTCCTCACAAAAAGTCTCACATTTCCTCTGGAAATTGAATTCATAAATAATATGAAAAAAATGTGGGGAACCCTTAACAACCTTCTTGGAAGGAATAAACAGCAAAAAAACTTCCCGATTCTTATCCTTGACAAAGATGGTAAGAAGGTAACTGACTCCTGCTGCTATTGCCTCCCATTTCAATGATTTTTTTCACGAATTGGATCTTCTCTTGCCGATAAAATACCACCACCTGATCCTAATTTTTCACCCCCTGTTAAGCCTATCAACACAACAGTAGTTTTTTCTTTACCACAAACTTCATCAGATGAGATTGATAAACTTGTAATGAATTAAAAACAAGCACAAACCACCGGTCATGATGGTATCAGCTCTAATATCCGTAAGGCTGTGCTACCAGAAATAAATAATTCTTGACAGATTTTCAATCGTTTCCTTATCAACAAACCGTGTTGTTCCTTCAAAGCTCAAAATCTCTAAGGTCATCCTGTATTCAAAGCCAAGCCGGCGACTTTTCTACCCATTTATATTAAGAACTATAGGCCTATTTCTATACTGCCACATCTTTCGAAATGCTTGGAACGGATTCTGTATAGATCAGATTTTTAATTTTATTTCCAAGATACATTCTTTGTTCCAACCAGTTTGGGATTTCGCCCCAAGAGGACCACCGACCATGGCCATAAATGAACTTCTAACCCAAAAGGTATCAGAGGACTTGGATAACACACTTTATCAATCGGTATCTTCCTTGATTTAAGAAGCAAGGCTTTCGATACATTAAACCACGCCATCCTATAATAAGTATAAGCCTTTTTAAAAAAAAAAAAAAGATAGTAAAGGGGCATAAGGGTCTTGCAAATCGTTGGATATCCAATTACTTATCTGATAGAACTACAATTTGTTACATCTATGGTAAATCCTCCTCGCCCTCTAACAATCATCTGTGGTGTACCGCAAGGCTCCATATTAGGTCCACTTCCCTTCTTACTGTAGCATCATATTTCCTCTTTGGTTTGTTCCAGGCCTGCCGCCTATACCTTATTTGTGGATGACACTAACATTCTCTTTTTTTCACACTAATACCTCGATTCACGCGAAACCAACGTTAAATAATGACTTCCATTATTCCAATTGGTTCAAATATAATACGCTGTCTCTATTAATAGTTTAAAACAAATTCCTGATCTTTCAAAAACAACACATAGAAAAGGCCGATACTAATCTAAGAATACAAATCGACAATAAAAACATCAGTGAGGTAAACACCACCAAGTTTCTTGGCGTACTTATTGATACCAACCTTTCTTGGCACTCCCAACACTGCCCACATCTCAAAAATATTTCTAATATAACGGCATCATCCGCAAAGTTCGTTTTTATCTTCCCCTAAATTCCCTCTTCGTACCCTCTACAACCTTTATTCTCCCTTATTAAATTAATTGTGCCATTGTCGGCAGACAAAAAGAAACCATCTCAACTCTCTATCCTTTACAAAAAAGGCACTTCCGCACATGTACTAAGTCCTACATGCTGGCACACTACCAAGACCCCTTATTCCATTCAATTAACATGTTAAAACTTTCTGATATTTATCTTTTCCACTCTGTACTTTCATGTACAAATTACCCCTCACAAGTTACTTCCTTCAGGCCACTTGAACCCATTTCTCAAAAGAAATTATCAGATCCATTCAACAACGCTCGAATGCTTCGGACCTTCATATTACCCTACCAACACAAAACTTAGCAAGAAATACCATTAAAACCCAGCGCGCTATTTTGGAACGGCTTGGATTCACTTTAAAAAATAGTCCCTCACTCTCATCATTTAAAAAACGCTTCAAACGGTTTCTTTTCTCAGTTCATACCTTGTAGATTGAGTTTTGTGATCTTTTTTATGTATATAAATTCGGTTCGCTGTCGTGTTTCCCGTTTAAAGAGCAATTGCGCATCCCTCCCCTCCTTGTCCTTTTCTGTCCTGTCTTGTTGTTTTTTCCCGTCTCGTAACTTTTTTTGCTTTATATGTGCCTGCATACGATCTACAGTATTATTCCATGTTTCTTGATATAAATGGTTCTACATTTTCCATTCTCCAAAAATACTTTGTTATGCAGGTCCATGTTAATATCAATACCATGCCATTATTTTTTTCTTTTTTCTCTGAATGAGGGGCATTGCGTTACACGCTTTGCGTTTTGCAGTGTCCTTCCTCGTCCAGTAAACTTATTTAATGTAGCAGATAAATATCATTTATTATTTTGTATTTCATTACTAAAATATATAATCATGTTCTATGTCGCTACCTGTTATCAAAATATTGTTGATAAAATGTGCACGAAATAAATAAATATATAATATATGAAATGGATCAATGTGAAAACTGAAGTGTGGGTAAATATTTTGTTCAATATCGGTGGCCGTTGGAGGCACTTTATTGGACTTTGTTAACTGAGGCTGGAATTTATTTGTCCAAGATATTCCAAGACCACACATATAATAGTTTGTAATTCAGAAAACCATTTGTTTCTTGCTTTAGCTGTTTATACTAAAAGAAAAAAGGAGAAAACATTAAAACATGACTGCACATATGCAAAATGTCTTGTTCAACTTTCTATATTTGTGTTTAATGTTATTAAGGCACATGTTCAAGGTTAAAAAGTTAGTATGAAGAATTGCCTTTTGGACAGCAGAAACATACCTGTATTGTCTGAGAACAGGTAAGTCAAATTTTGGGAACTTGTTGCCTTTTGGAGAGGACCATCCGCCATCTTGGATCGGCACTTAAAACAAAACAAAAAAACTGCCTCCTCCTCCTTTTTGTCAAAAAGTTGGACGAGAAACAATTTTTTTTTTACTTGGCCTAATTGATTTTATTCTTACCGAAATGTGTTACAAGTGTACAAGTGTAACACTTTCTGTGCATTCTTGATAGTTATGCCCTGTTTCTTGCGTGTTAAGGTTTTCCAAGGGTGAGTGTTTGTGGCCCTAAAGACCTTTTTCTCGACTTCCTCCATATCACTGTTTTGTTTTTTCATACTGTGTAGTAATTGGAAATAAAGTTTGATGAAGCATATTGATCCTTCACATCAGCACTCTCATATGACTTACTTCGTAAGCTCAAAACAGTCTTAATTGAAGCAACTAGAAGGTGACTTTGGGCAAAAGGGTGGTTCCACCTGTGGCACAGGCATTTGGCTATCATTTCAATTAGTTACCCACCTACAAAACAATTTGTATATAAGCCTCATCAGTTTCCTGGAAGTCTGGAATTGTCTGAATAACTCACAAAGTTCTGTGATACCACCACACATCATTCTTGCTTTTATTTCATTAGGAAATGCATTTTTATGTCACTCGCATCACATCAGCCAAAAAATTTGTGTCATTTAGACTCCAATGTACATACACTTCAAATTTTTATACATCCATCAATTGGCATCATTGATATAATGGACATTTCTAGAGAACTGTGCCCCAATTTTTCTAAAACTGAGTTTTTCTGCACCACACCCAATCCCAAAGTGAATAAGGCCTAACAAAAAGAAAATTTTGTTTCCAGTAACATGTTCTGAAAAATTTGGGACAGAAGGAAAAAAAATAATTTTTGCAAAAATGTTTATATGTGGAGTCTATGGAGTCTTGTCAAGGAAGACGTAATTTTTTCCCCAAAGGGCATAATTTTTTTCTTGACTCTAAAAATTTGGGATGGAAGGGTTACCGGAAACCAGATTTTATTGTTACTTGGCCTAAACAGAAAATGCCATCTTTATGTAATAAAGACATATTTTCTGTCATATGTATGACAGAAAATACTAATGCAGGCGTCACTTGAAGCCTGGACCCACCCTCCTCATGTCATCACCTTTCTTCACCTGGGCCAATTATTTATCACGTCAGGATTTCACCACTACTTCACTTGCTTTACAAAAAAACAAAGGCATGGTATCACTATATCTGCAAATTTTGTTAGTCCAGGCCTCACCCTTTGATTTATTTCCAAAGGTGACGCTTCACTTTTGTCAATTTTGGCAGATCTGAAGCTTCACCACCGTTTCACCATACTGAAAATTACATAGTTCAAGCTTCACTACTGTTTCATCATACTTGCCATTGCATAGTTTAAGCTTCACCACTGTTTCACCTTCACTATTAGCTTTTGATGTATTTCAAGCTTCATCTTTCACAATCATACTTCACCAATGTTCATTTATTACAAGACCATGACTACAATTATGATCAAATCCTGAATTCCACACTTCTTACAAAACAAACAAGTCAATCAGGTTTCAAAGATGCAGCAACATTATTATTTATTTTGTTTTAATCCAATGTTCCTTCAGATACATTTTTGTTGTTATAACAATAAAAAACAAAGATTATAATATGTACACAAAACCTGTTTTAACTACAACTCTTGTTTACTAACTCTTGTTAACTGTTAAAAAACACTAACTACTGTTAAACTGTTCCTTGTTCCAGACAAGTTCCAGGTTTGCATTGTTAGCGTTGACATGGTGTTTATAAATAAATGTACACTAAAAATGATCATGTTGCATTTTGATCTTCATTTTGAGTTATTGTGTAACCTCCGTGTTTATAAGTGAATGTAATTTTATCAAAATGCATGCAATACTCTAACACTGTTTTTTAAACCAAGCTATTCTGATGGAAGAAGGGAGGGATCAGATCCACCAAAGACCAATATTTGAAGGTCTTTGGATCCACATGAGAAGGGAAGTGCAATTACCTGTGGGTACATACGCTCGACCACGAAAAACACTCCTGTTTATAGAGACAACCTTTAAAGAAAATCAAAATATAATATAATATAAAACAAAGCTAAATTTGGGGATGGTTTTTCATATCTCGTGCATAAGGACAATACCCATGGATTTAAATTTATGTTTGTGTACATATCGCACACCTCAAAACCTTTAGGTGTGCTGTTGGTGTGCTAAAACCACACACCTGCCAAAATTTAGGCGTGCTGTTTCTCTCCATTTTAAAGGTGCAACGAGAGATTTCACATATCAGGTGTCCCGAAAATAATCGAAAGTACTGATTTTTGTCCTGATGTAAAGCTTTCCATCAAAAATTTCCCCACCTGAAAGGATTAAGCTGGAGAAATGTTTCTTTGGTACAAAAAAAATTCTAATTTTAAGTGTATAATCCATCTGAAATTACTATAATACACAAATGATTGGGTGCCTCCAAAATCTCTGTTGCACCTTTAAGGTCACCATGGTCATTATTAGATCACAAACATATGGACACTCGGACAGGAAAGGGGCATTTTATCTAAATATCACGGGAAAAATCGATTTTCATATGTACACAAGCAATTTTCTAATGACATTTAAGGTCACATGTCTAAAAGGTCACTTGAAGGTCACAAACATGTGGGACACTACCACTGCCATTGTATATAAGTGTCTTAAAATCGGATCGACCATATTTGAAATCACACCAATTCACAATAATTCTGGACCATTTATTGGAAATGATTCTTAATACCTCTAAATAACCTTTGACTCCCACTCGTGAGAAGGTGTAACTGTGTGGCACTACCCAAGGTACCATTACACGTAAGTGGCATAAAAATGTGTATGTATGTGAAAAGAGGGCAACATTTTGCCCACAGACACAAACCCACACAACACAGAGATACACCGATACATCATCAAAGCAAATCCTATGTTACCTCTTCAAGTTAAGATGAACAAATAAAACAACATCGGTCCTCGGACCGCATGTGGCGCCTGCCGTCGCGGTTAGTGAATGATTAGCCTAACATATCCTTTGACCTTGATATGTGACCGTTTGACCTCATCAAAAAATGAGGGGTCCCAGGATGCACCATGATTCAAGTTGGTTCCCCCAAAGTGAACTTAACTGTTCAAAAATGAGGGTCAATTTTACATTTTCAGCCCATTACATTGACCTCAGATGGCATTGACTTGTATGGGACTTTGACCCAATAAACAAATGAGGATCCCATGTTGCACTATGATTCACGTTTGGTTCCCAATGAACTTCAACTTTTCATATGAGGTCAATTTTACATTTTCAGCCTATTGACAACTTGACCTCACATGACCTTTGCCTTGGATGTGACCTTTGACCTCATCAACAAAGAGGGATCCCATGTGGCACCTAGGATTCAGTTTGGTTACAATTTGAACTTCAACTTTCCATATGAGGTCAATTTACAGTTTTCAGCCTATTTTACAACTGACCGCACCTGCTTTGACCTTGGCATGTGACCTTTGACCTCATCAACAAATGAGGGATCACATGTTAACCTATGATTCAAGTTTGGTTAAAATTAACTTCAAACTTTTCATATGAAGGTAAATTTCCATTTTCAGGCTAATTTCACAAATTGACCTCACATGACCTTTGACCTTGGAAATGTGACCTGTGACCTCATCAAACAAGTGGGGGAGCCATGTTGCACCTGTGACCCAGTTTGGTTAAATCCATCAAAGTATGTGGATATTACATGACAACTGTTAACCCTTTTACGGACAGACCCTCAACAACAGACAACTCAGTGGACAAAGTGATCCCTATGTGCTTCTGCTTAAGGCAGGGGCGACACAAAAATGAACAATACGATGGTATGCGAGACGATCTGGTCAATATTTTTCAAGGAATACAGTTGAGAGCGACCCCCCACCCCCCCCCCCCTGCCCCCCAACCCACCCCCCCCACCCCCCCCATCCCCACAACTCCCCCCCTAAAAACACAAACACAACACACCACCCCCAACCACACACACCCCCCCCCCCCCCCCCCCCCCCCCCCCCGGGGCACCCTAGTGACGTTAATGGTTGGTGGAAGAAAATTGAGGTCAAACCCCGGAGTCCGAACCGACCATGTTTGAAACTCAAATCGCAATTATCGACATGTACAAGGCAACCACCGCTAAAATGGATAAGGGTAATAATACAAACAAAGAGTTCCCCTTATCCTATCACACTCAAAATAACATCACAGGAGTCTATCCTTAGCGCGTGATTGATGGTGAGGATAAACATCGTGCAGTTTTGTATCTTACATACATACATGCATACAATGGGTTTTTATACCACGCCATTCCTAAAAGACCACAGCCGCAAAATAACCACAAAAAACATGAAAAATGCATTGGAATCAAATCAAATACAATGGAGAAAAGAAGAGTAACTGACACAAAAAAAGCAAATGCAAGTAATTTAAAATGTGAGAAAACAGATGATGATGTTTGAGGGCTTTCTGAACACTGCGTAAGCAGAACATGAGGTACGGGTACTGCTATAGGTAAAGTGTTTCCATTGTTTTGGAGCAGCATAGAAGAAGGTTTATCAGCAGCCGATCTTAGGGTCCGGTTCTGGATTTTTAGGTCAGTAGACGATAGACAAGTAGAATCTGATGCAGAACGTAATCCCTTGCGCACTGGGTTATACCTAGAGTAGCCCAGAAGTACGTAAGCCCGGCGCCAACCCTGAAGACAGTTGTAAGTAAGTGGCATGGTCTTAAAGAAATACGCTCCTTCCGGGTCGACAGTGCAGCTGTTTCAAACGTGGGAGGATGGCTTGTTTCGCTGAGCAGAGATTAGCCTCGCATGGACCGTTCTGCAATGTTTGGAGACGGGCAATTTCGCGTGCATTAGCAACCCATAAGTAGAACAGTCCCATAACTAGTCTTGACAATACAAGTGGAACGAACAATTTCCTTGCTTGTGTTAAAATCGAGATAACGGCGAATCCCCCGCGAAATTTTCTGAGAGGAAGATAAACTACGGGTAAGAGATGAAACCTGCCTGACCATTGTCATATGGTGTCAAATATAACGCCAGCGGTTTCTCTCACAGTCCTCGGTGGTTTAATGGTACCCCTCAATTCCAATTCTGAGTGTTATAGGAGGCAAGCGACGCTTGTTAATGTGGTGAAATGGCACAAGAACTCTGTGCCTTTCACTATTAAGTTTTTCAGTAATTGGCTTGTCCATCCACATCCGATGGTCGTGACACACGCTTCACAGCCTGAGAGAGCAGATTCGATGGCGAGGAGGTCCGATGATCAAATTTGCAAGGAGCTGCACATCATCAGCATAGAGATGGTACATCAAGCTGTGCTTTTTTTTTTGTTTCTGCTTATCCTGCCCCTGCCATGGTATTGTGTAAGACGGTGTGAAAGTGATAGTAGGGACCCACTATGGAGGCCCTGAGCACTCAGTAGTTAAGAGAATTTCTTGGAATGAGCACCACCATTTATGGTTTACACTGGGGGATTGTCGCCACTGAGTACAGAATGAACCCTTTTAAAGCGTACATCAAACCGCTTTCGTTTTCCATTTCTAATCAAAAAGTATAACTGTGATTCACAGTGTCGAAAGCGGCACTAAGGTCAAGGAAGCACAACAAATACACCCTGCTGTTGATGAAAGAGACATATGTCATTGTTTTACTCTTAGTATGCCCTGTTCTCTGTGCTGTTGCTGCCCGGTATGCCGATTGTAATGGAATGGCTCCCCTATATTATTCTCCGCAAATGTGGTTTTGTGATGGTTACTCAACACATGTCTCTCAATAACTTTAGATAACAAAGTAATGTTTGACACTGGGCGGTAAGGCTTCATTTTTTAGGGTCAGGACAGCTTTTTTGATGATAGGGCTGATAATGGCGTGCTTCCAACTCTCTGGAAAAACCCAGTTGAAATAACATGTTTAACAATTCTTGTAATGTAAGACACAAATACAACAGTTTACTCTTCAAAAACCAGTTGGGATGGGTCAGCCCAACTCTTAGCCTGTAAACCCATTGATTACTTGTGACCATCATCTCACTTAATTTTTTCTAAACTCAGACAGTTTACAAGGAACTTTAGTTTGGTTGCAAAAATTTCATACAGAACTACTTCAATTTTCACCCTTTTTTTATAGGTCATTCTGCTGAATTTATCACCTTTTCATGTAAAGAACAAGAACAGTCTCACAAGACTTTGGATTGAGTCATGTGTTGGTATATCTTGGTACGAGTTGTTTAAAAGGCCTTCACACTTTTATAACTGTTTTGACGTCAGCATTCTCTAATTTGTTCTTTAAGTAAGATTTCTTATAGTCTTCTCAATCATGGTATTAACAAGCCTGTTTTGGTCCAGGTAAAGCTGATGATGTATTTCCAGACCAGTCTTTCTCCATTTCTTCTCATACCTTCGCCGCACACGTCTAGCTTCATGGATCTCCCTGCAATACCATGGTTGGCGAACTCTGTCTGCACTACTGCTCTCTTAGTAGCCGGGGCATGCTTGTCTAAGTGATTTACTGCCCTCCTCATAGATCCAACAACCGTGTTAACAACATTGGTGTCCCTGTCCAAGGAGATGGTGGATTAAAGTCATTTTGAAAAACTGTTGAAATCTATGTTCTTGATTTTTCGGGAGCAGATTGTTTCCTTTTCACAGCTCTGTTGCTTTCTATATTGAAGCTCTTTTTCATAAAACCCATGATGATCAGAAAAGTCTATTGGCCCAGTTTTGCAACTTTGTATTAGTTTTTCATCAAGTCTGGACACAACAGGTCCAAGTTCCGCGTATTTGTTTGTAGGTTCCCACTACATGTGGACGGAGACCAGCTCCTTCTAAAGATGATAGCAAAAGGCTTTCACATCGGATCTATTGGGATTTTCTACGGGGACATTAAAGGTCACTAGTAGGGCATAATTTTTCCACTTAGACTGTTTATATATTCCAGCAGACAAGTCTCAACTTGAGAAAAACTGTGAAGTTGTAAGTTTATTCTTGGTTGATGGTGGAGGTCTATATATTATGACTCGTAAGATCTTGCTTCACTTTTATCAAGATATAGCAAGCATGCTCAAAGTCTGCTTCAAAGGTGGTGGGAAAAACTTGTACTAATTTAGGGAGCATCAGATGCAGAATCATTCCAGCCACCATGGGTACTGCTCTGACGAGGATGTTAATGAACTGTAGTTGGTGGTCCATTACCAATCGCTGAAAAACCCTGGTCATATTTCAGCATTCAACCATGTCTCAGTGAGACCCTTATATCAACATTGTGGTCATTTACATATTCCGAAACGAAGTTTTGTGTTTTATTGCTAACACTTTGCGCATTCCAGTGACACACATTCAAACATTCAAACATTTACTGTTACTAGTAGCCATCATCATATTTTGTTTGAAAAGTACTCTGTTTGCTCTTGCTAATTTTTTCTGTTTTACTTTTAACCAGCTCTCCCCCACGTATGTTTGGTCTAAAGTCATCTCTTTCAATGCTGTGATAAAATATGTCCCATGCAATCGTGAGGAAGTCTATCATTAGCATTGTTCTGATGTTGGAAGCTCACTCCTTGTAGCAACAAACCCATTGTGGTGGTGTGAGATGTGATTCGATCAATACTCACAAGTATTGTCGGTGGTGATTTAGATCAATACAGATCAACACAAGTCCAATGAAGCAAGTAAAGATTGTACACTTCACTGTCCTCTGGGTATCATGTTACCATGGGCATTGGTTAGGTAGAGAGCCATAGATGTCCAGATGATAAAAAAAAACCTGTCAATTTACTGCGCAACAGTCCAAATAATGTTGTCCAACATGACTGCTAGGCTAATATATCATCATTGAATCAAGTCACTGTTTAGTTCAAGTAGAAGTATGCAGAAAATCATGTCAATTTGTGGAGATGCTGCCAAAGACGGCGCATCATCAAGGTATCAATCAATTCAAATATCTTACTTGAGCCCAAGCGAGGTAATGTCTGGGATCTCATATTAATTTGGCTTCTTCAAGAAAATGCTTACAATAATTACACCCCCCTGATGCATCCAATTTTCTAATCATCCCAACTCTTCATTCATAAAACTTGCGTGTTCTATTGAAGTCTGCCGAAGAAGTGCATTAGCCATTACAATAAATCACATCGGTAAATAAAATTTCCATAATTACTGTTTACCAATCGGAACTAAGTCCGACCCCATGACCTTTTTCTGAAACACATTGTGTTTAAATATTCAGCACCTCAATGCCGCAACAACTGAAAATGACGAGGAATCGTCTTCTGTGCATCTCCCAATGAGAATTTTGTTCTGGTGGCTAAAATGACAGGGCTTTGTGGGTATGATAATTTTAAACGTGCAACTTCCCTCATCGAGTTCATTCGTTTCTAGGAGTCTAAAAATTTAGTACAAATGTCTTTTCTTTTGGCAGAGGACATTTCAAGAGCATGTTTTTTGTTAAATGAAACAAGTTTTTCCTTTTTTTCAGTATGGCGTGTAGTGATGTATTCGATGGAATGCATGTGAGAAGGCCCGATGCCCTATCACAAGCAATGATAAAAGTACGAATCCATGTTTGCGTTATGTTTGGGTGGGTAATCTGTATAAAGGACCCGTTCATAAAAAAGTGGATAAAATGAAAACGAGTGTCCACCCAACTGCCAACTATATTATAACTCGAACTCCCAACTTCAAGGTCACTATCATCAGACACCTAATTTTAGGAGAAAAATACCCCTGTATCAACCCGAGTTTGGACATGTCGGAGGAATTTCCACAAAATGCGACCGTTGAATGACGGCTGGTCATCGCAATCGAGAATTCGTTGGGATTTCATGTCTTTGCACGCATTTCTCTCGTTTCTCTTGTTATCTTGTAGTCAGTCGACTTTACCTTTAAGAAATATCAGGAATCCGGCGGTGGGTCTCACAATGTTTTAATTACCGATAATCTATCTATATTGCCATGTCGGATGGTTTGACATCTGCTCATGACTTCTCGAAACCCCAAAATGAAAGGATCAAAGGAATGCAAGGCGTGCGCTACATCGCACTCTAGGACAATTTTAGGGCGTGCGATGGCTGCGATCGCACTCGCACGCCTCAAAAGACAAGCCACTGGAAATTTAGTGATGATTCCTATGAATTTCATTTTTATTTACCTAGCCGTATAAACCACTGACCTCTCATTAAAGTCAGTGGTGTAAACATTGTTGACAGTCTCTACACAGTATTCAACACAATCTCCGCTCAGATCCACGAATATATAGAAAGAACCTGGTAAGTTTGATCGATGCATTCTGCCGGACATTTTACGGTCCGTGATTATCAAAGTTTGTGACATGTTGGAAATCACGATTTCGACATGTTTTTCGACCACCGAGCATAATGGATTCGATGTCTTATCACCAGGAATCACACATCACACGGCCAAAGCTTCACCCCGTTCAAAAAATTTTAAGGTAAAGCTTCACCAAATTAAATAAAGAAGCCAGGACTCACTATTAACAACAAAATATTGACCTTATCTTCGACGTCGAGTCGGCATCGATATTGGCGACCCATGAGGAGGGTGGGTCCAGGCTTCAAAGAGACGCCTGCATAACATGTTGGGCTGATTAGGCCGAGCATGCTACAACTTATTTTTGTTGGTTTACTTTTCTACTTGTTTGTCAATAAACTTTGAAACATTCTCATTTGGTGTCTCCTTCACATAATAAAATATATAATTCTTTATTTCAACACGGTAAAACATGTTCAACAAAATACATTGATCTTCCACTTGTCCATGTGGGTACCTAAAATAGAGCCAAATAGAATATTACAATATACCTTCACAAGATATTGCAACAATCATATACATACAATGGCACTATATAATAAAAAAATTAAATGCAAACATTAACCCTAACCCGACCGGTCTTTTGCCGGCGACGGCCCAAATGCAACGAAGGGCAATCTATTTTTATTTTTAACGGCCCTGATGGCCAACGAGAGCCAAAGTTTTCGTTTTATTGCATCCTCGTCCAGTTTTTTGTTTCCTTCCGCAGCAGGCATAAGTAGGCGTACAGTCCAATAACGGCCCCCGATGCAAAACGAAAAACATCGCGTCATTTTCCCGGATTACGGTCCCAAATACAAAAAAACCTCACGTCATTTGCCCGGAAGACGCCCCAGACGCAACGAAAAACATCCGCATTTCTGGAAAGACGTCCCAGATGCAACGAGGAACATCGCGGCGAACAATAAAACAGGATATAAATAAATAAATAAACAAGGCGAACTTTTATTTACGCAATGCGTACAAATATGTCCCCGCCGAATGTTGCATCACTAACATGCAAGAAATGCAACTTCACAACCCACCCCCTCCCCAACACCCCGCACACCCAACACACCCTCTCCAACACCAACCCCCCACACTGCCCCCACCCTCATCCCTCCCCAACACCCCCCCCACACCCCACCCCTTCCTTAACCCCCTCAACACCCCACCCCAACCCCAATAACCCTGTAAACACCCCATCCCTTTCCCCAACACCCCGTAACCCGCCATTCCCCTCCCAACACCCCTCAACACCCTCAATCCCTCCCCACACTCCGCAACACTCCCACCCCTCCCCAAACAACCACAGCAACAACTCCCACCGTACCCCTCCCCTCCCCGATGCACACCCACCCCCTCCCCAACACCCCCACACCCCCGCAACACAACAACCCTTCCCAACACCCTTCAACACACAACACCCCCCTGCCCAACACCCCGCAATAACCCCACCCCTCCCCACCACCCCACAATCCCCAACCCCCTCCCCAACACCACCTCAACCCCCACCCCCTCCCTCCGCCCAACAACCCTCACCCCTCCCTATAGCATATCAGTCTCATGGTGCGAAGGAATTTTGCCTATCCGTTGTACAGTTTTAGAGATACAGTAATTACGTTTATTTAATTAGCTCATTACAAACATACCTTAGCCGCCAAAATATAATCATATACGTTTCCAATTGCAAAAAAGATGTGCCCTACGATAGCTTTCACAGCGCGGAATTTTGAGTATCCGCTGTACGTTTTCAAAATATAGCACTTACCTGATGTTTTTCATATTAATTAGCTCATTTGCATATCAATTGCCCGAAATGCCAAATCTAATCAGGTCAACAACCTTCAGCCCGCTTGCTTCCACCAAGTACAATCATTATACGCCTTACCTTACGGAACTCCAGAACTTGTGACCAGGCACTTGCAGAAAATTCTCGAAATTATGCAATAGATACGTAATTACATATTTTACGGGCCACACTCTTATCAGGCAGAGCGTCGAGAACTCATCAACCCGCTTCTTTCAACCATTACATCATTGTCGCCCTTCGGAACTCCAGATAAATCGTATACAACATGGGTTAACCATGTTTTGTCCACGGACTGACGAATGGACGGACGCTGCTCATTTCAGAGTCACCCGTTCTGAACTCGTTCGGCGGGGGACAATAATGGAGGCGTCTGCACACTATCTGCATGAAACTTTTGGTAGCTTATAGTTCGCCAGTCTGAGTGGCGCTATTCCGTCTACATCAAGTCGTGCGTGGCCGCTATTTAATTTGCTACGTCCATGCTCCGGTTTTACTTCATGAATGCGTTTATGCATCATTTAAAAAGTAGCTTATCGAAAAAGTGGCCGCTATCACCATCGAAATCGAAATTATCTATGCATTTGGTACACGTGGTCACCCCCTGCAATGAAAAGCATTGCTCCTCCGCGGGCAAACCGTCCGAAAATGCGTGACAGCATCGCTCATTCCCGTAGAATGAGGCCCAAATTCAACGAGGAACAGCGCGTCATTTTCCGTCAAGACGGCCCAAATGCAACGAAGGAACTCGCGTCATTTTCCGTAAAGAACTGCCCAAAGCAACGAGGAACATCGCGTCATTTCCGGTAAGTAACGGCCCAATGCAATTATGGCCAAATGAGGATCCATTTGCACGACCCAAAAATATGTTGTTGACGGCCGAATCAACGAAAAACATTTTCCTTCCGACCGTAACCACACGTTTTCGTTGGCTCTCATTCCTCTCGGGCCGTGTTAGGGTTAATAGACATGTCTGATATTAACATTGTGTGTGTATATTATAAAAAAGTGAAAATTTCATATTTTAAAAAACTTAAAAATTCCAATGAAAACATAAAAATAGATACTAAATTTTCTGTATTGCACAATCACATTCTTGCAATTGCTCCCATACATACAACAGACACAACTGGTTTAAAGTTGTATGCTCTCATTCATGGCGTTAGCAGTTGGTGGAAAAGGGGGCAAGTGCCCCCCTCTGAAAAAAAAAAAATCTTGAGGGGGGAAATTGGGAAAAACACACGGACATTCATGTTAAATCACCGCTCCTCGTATTCCCTGCCTGCGAACCGGGAAATTTTTGCTTGTGATCGGGAATTTGTTGCACTACCGGGAAAATTGCCCCCCCGAACCACCGGGCTGGCTACGCGCCTGCCTCATTTACTCATACACTCCCATCCCTCTCTCACTTCCCCCCTCTCTCTCTCTCGCCCTGTCTCTGTCTCTCTCTCTCTCTCTTTAGTATCTCTCTCTCAGTCTCTCGCTCTCGATTATCTTTCTCTGCTCGCTCTCACGTGACTCTATTTAAAATATATATTAAAATCATGCATTGACTATTACAAGTGTTATGAATATAGCTAGAAGAATTCATAAAAGACGATACAATGATATTATTACAAGCCGTCAGTTTCCTCATGTACAAATAAGAACAAGTTGTTTAAAGGATTTCAAATTGCACACATTTTTTCATTTTCATTCAATGAATTCCATAATTACACCCCATAACAAAAAACTAAAACTAACGCTTCAATGTATTCTGTTATTTGGTTACAACATTTTAAGTTCATTCCTATTTCTGGTATTATAATGAGGATCCGCTTTCGTGGATCTATTACAGAGATAACTGGGTGCTTGTTTGTTCATAATTTTATACATAGTAACCACCTCATTAACGTACAATTTATCTTCAAGATTTTTCCAATTTAATTCATCCAGAGCTTGTGTACTTGAGCTGTATCTACTAGTCCCAGTGATAATCTTGGCTGCTCTGCTTTGAAGAATTTGAAGCTTATCATGAAGGGTTTTATTGCATCTACCCCAAACAACGTTACAGTACTCAAAATGTGGAGCGATGATACTTTTGTACAACATGGATTGATGATGTTTGGGTATAAAATTAGCTGCTTTTCTAAGGAAATATAAGCCAGTTAAAACTTTCTTTCTCACTTGATCAACTTGATTGTTCCACGTCAAATTTTGATCAACTTGCAGTGATCAACCCTTTGCAGCCGAAAACTGTTAATATTAATATCAATACTATCATTGGATAGGTTGGAAAGTCGATTAGGTGTTCCAATAACCATGAACTGTGTTTTCTCAACATTAAGGCTCAGTTTATTTATAGCGAACCATTTACTTATATTATCCAGATCTTGATTTATTTTGTTTTCAATATCATTAATACCTTTTGAAGCATAGTAAATTACAGTGTCGTCAGCATACATACTAACTTTAACATTATTTACAAATTTAGGAAGGTCATTAATGTATAAAATAAACAACAGTGGCCCTAATATCGAGCCTTGTGGAATCCCACATACACACTTTTGCTGTTTTGATCTTGAACCATTAACACTCGTCACATGATACCTATCATTAAGATAACTTTGAAACCATTTCACAACGTCAGTGTTGAGACCGTAGCTCTGAAGCTTTTTCACTTTCACTCAGAAGATGATGATTAACATATCGAAAGCTTTTCTTAGATCTACATAAACAATTCCGATACATTCACCTTTATCAATTGACTTTAGCCATCTTCAGTAACATTAGTAGTGCTGATGACGGAGAAAACCCTGGCCTAAAACCGTATTGGCTGTCATGTAACTTGTGATTGGAGTCCAAAAATGGGTAAACCTGGTCAAATACACAACGCTCGAATAATTTTCAAAAAAATGGAGGGATTGATATGGGCCTATAATTACATGGATCTGTGTTGGTCAACCGCGTTTAAATCGCAGAGGACACACTCTAGCTTTTTTCCACTTTCTTGGGAATGTACTTGTTACAAGTGATAGATTAACCATGTGGGGTCTGTTAAATTGGCGCATTTCAATAAATGGCTGTTAACTTCAAAACAATTTAGATGTATTTGTCAATACTGTATTTATACTAGAAGTGTCCAATCTGCTTACACTGCACACATCAAATTCTTGATTGTTAAAAATGTCTTTCCCAATCCCCTGGTTGAAAGGGGAATTAACACAACAACAATAAAACTGATTCCCAAGACAAGCTAAAATCAAACCAGAACCAAGCTCAAAGCAAGCTCCGGAAAAACAAAAAAAACAAGCAAAACTACTTGATTAACAAGCACTTTGAAGCTAAGATACTTCACTTGAGTGCCCTCAAGTGTTTCTACTCTGTTGTTCAATGCTTGGTATTTTATAGCTTGCTTTAGGCTTGCTTCAGCTTGAATTGCTTGCTATGTGCTTGTTTCTCTGCTTTTTTTCAACTAGTATTAGAGGGATGGTATTGTTATCTGCAGTTAACTTCCCCTTTCATTTCAGTGATTAAACAAGATGATTTTTCAAAACCAACGCACTTTATGTTACACATCTAACACTGAACAATAATTGAAATAAAACCTTTATCAGCTGTGTTATTAACCTGTTGGTAATCAATATCATAATCGTGGAAATTTTTGCAGCTATTAGGTGTCCTACATTAGCAAAATAATCATTTCGAACATAGCATGTCTTTGAGATTGGTACATTTTACTTCGGATTTATCCGTCTTGATACATTTATTCCAGTATTCTTATTTTTTACCAGGTACAACAATGTGCCTCATGTTTGCCCATATTTGTTTGGAATATTTGGTTTTCAAAGCATTTGTAGAATATACATATCTTTATTCCTTAATCATTGAGTTAACACTGTTTCTGAGTTTCCGGTATTCTTTTCTTCCCACATTTAACGCAGATTTTGTTGATGGCACTTTTTTTCATCTGGTCTCGCTCAGCGCATGGCTGATAATTTCAATGGTCAACCATGGAGATGGGTTTAAAAATGCAATTTTAGAGAAATTTCTAACCTCAGAAGTACCTTTTACCCCTTGTGTTAGGTGTAGCCGTATTGGGCTCTAGTTTGTCTGTGGGGGCGGCTACTTGGAACTCCTTCGTGAAATAATGCCAATGAAATATTAAACACAAATTCACTGATCAAGCCTTGAGGAAACCGGAAAAAATGAAAAAATAACATCGGTCCTCGCGGACCGCTTGTGTCGCCTGCCGTCGCCGGTTAGTGAAATGATAGCCTAACATGACCTTTGACCTTGATATGTGACCTTTGACCTCATCAACAAAATGAGGGATACCATGTTGCCACCGATGATTCAAGTTTGGTTCCAATTGAACTTCAAATTTAAAATGGGTCAATTGTACATTTTTCAGCCCATTTTACAAACTGACCACATGACCTGGACCTTGGTAGTGACCTTTGACCTCATCAACAAATGGGGGATCCCAGGTTGCACCTGATTTCAGTTTGGGGGCCATTGAACTTAACTTTTCAAATGAGGTCAATTTACATTTTCAGCCCCATTTTAAAACTTGACCTCAGGACCTTTGACCTGGTATGTGACCTGGACCTCATCAACAAATGAGGGGATCCATGTTGCGCCACCTATGATTCAAGTTTGGTTCCATTTGAACTTCAACTTTTCAAATGAGGTCAATTTTACATTTTCAGACCATTTACAATGACCTCACATGAACCTTTGACTTGGCATGGACCTTTACTCATCAACAAGTGGGGAGCCATGTTGCACCTGGACCCAAGTTGGTTAAACCCAGCAAAAGTATGTGGATATTACATGGCAATGTTAACCTTTTTTCACAAACAGACATTTCAACAGACATCATCACAACAACAGATACGTGGACAAGTGATCCCTATGTGTCTTCCTGCCTTAGGGCAGCGACCCAACAAAAATTGCCTGGATGATTGAGATATGGAACCCCAAAAGCAAAAACATCAAACTAATTTTAAATGATGTAAGTGGTTATGGAAACTTAATCTGTACTTTACACTGTAACACCATATTTAGGTTCTACTCCTTATGCACAGCTTGAATTCCAGCAAAGTCAGAGAAAATTAAACTTCAAAGAATTGGCTGAAATGAGGAACTGTCAATGGCAGTATGGGCAGATTGCCTTTGACAGACCTAGAGTACCGCTTCTGTGAGAGGTGGGCCCGATATATTAGCTCTCAGGACTCATATAGGTCCTGGAGCACTAATAATTCTGGAGAAAATTCTAAGTCACATTTAATGCACAGTGCTCCAGACATTATGGCAAATATGGTCCTGGAGCAGTACTTGACTTAAGAATATTTCTCTACTGCTTCAGGAGCATATGTGCAATATTCTCCTGGACCAAATGCATTCAAATACGAGCATATTCAATATGCTCCTGGAACATAATTTGACTTAGAATATGTTGCCAAATTATTTATGGTCCAGGACATATGTTCCTTGAGCATAACTTCGGGCCAAAATCTCATAAAGCTAGAGTACCACATTGGGCTTTGAATGACATACAGGGTGAGTCAGAAAAAAGTACAACAAATGGGGATTTTTATAGAGAAACATTAAACCGAATTTACTACCAAATTAATTCATGGTTAGATAGTCTGTTTAATAAGCTTTCACAATAATTTTAAATTTTAAATCGATCAAGCCAATCAAAGGCTACAGTAGTTTTTGTGAATGTTCCCTTTCTAACCCGAACACATTGCACACTGACTGTTCACAGAGACTCATACTACTCATTACTACGCATCGGATGGCTTCAAAATAAATTAAGTGGTTGATTCTTTGGCGGCGTCTTCAAATGCAACGCAGGACATGTGTTGAATGATAATGTAGAATACTTAAGATTTAATTAAATTAACAGGATATATTTAAAATGGAAAATTTTAATGCTTTAATATAAATAAAGAAAACATTAAAAAAGAAATTTACGTAACTGAATAATCGAGCAAGTTAAAGAATACTGCAAATTGTTGCTTCAAGTCTAATATTTAATTCATTAAATATGATTTGATAATCTGGTTTCATTTTACAGTCTTACCCAACGATGTCACCAGACATGTTCATTTGGGGAGGGGGACAAGGCGAATAGAACTATTTAACTTTTTGGGGCCTCACTAAACACCTTTACAAAGTTAACACGGTATCTGTCATAACGTCAATATGTCAAGATAAATTTTATTACTTGTTTCCTGATCTCTATATTGGGGCATGAGGGGGCAAAGATTGTGAGTGGTGGATCCCGCCCCTTACCCTGCCCCTCCCACGCCCTCACCCACAGACGGTTTACGTCACTGGTGTTCCCTGACATTATTCCAATGTTTAATTAATGGAGGATATGCTTTAAATACCAAAGTGAACGTTAATCCAATAGTACTTTTTAGGTTACTCTGGCGTGTAACTTTATCGAATCTTTCACACTTTTTGGGTAGTTTTGAATGCGTTCAATCAATTTTAATGCCGTCATTTTTATATGATAGCTAACAAAACAGGGAATGTACTACAAAAAGAAAATATATGAATATCACATAGGGTTTTCCATGAAAAATCGCTCAATTTGGTTGTACTTTTTTTTGACTCACCCTGTATAGCATTTTGTGATGACCTATTCTATCATAACCAAGTTTGACTGGAATACTAGTTGTTTCCCTAAAAAGCACCACAATTTCATGTCTTTAATAAACATTAGCAAACCCCAATGAATTAGGACCCCAAATAACTGAGTTGTTCCTAATTAAATGAAATCTGTGGTTTTTACTTGTAACAAAATGTGATTAACCAAAGTATCTCGCACACACACACACACACACGCATTGACCTAAGGGTCAATTCGGTACAATTTGCACTTCTGTTATCCAAGCAGTTAGACTGATCAATCCTAACAAGAGACTCTAGACCACAAAATACCACAGAATGTAATAATGTGGTACTTTGTGGTATATATGGTAAATACAGAATCTACAATATTTTGTGGCAGTTTGTGGTATATGATCTTATTATTGACATGATCAAGTATGGTACATTGTGGCCTATGGTGCAGTTTGTTGTTGTTTATTACTGTGGTATTTTTGTGGTATATAATGAGTTACTTTAATTTGGTATAGTTATGATTTATCTAACTAAGCATATTCCACAATACCAAATCAAATTTTGGTGGTAGTTTGTGGTCTATGGAAGTGCAAGTACGATGAAAGTTGTGGTACATTTTCTTTGTGATCTGTGTTAAGTCCTCACAATATACAGCCTGCCTTGTTAGGGTTACGTCAAAATTGGCCTTTGTGTGCTTTATGCAGGGACTGACTTTTAAAATAAGGTGGTGCTCGGTAAAAAGCTCCCCTGGTCATATCAGGGGGTGCTTTAAGGGGAGCTTTTCATGGCATATACCAGTGCTAACCATGGATAGAGCAGATTCCCAAGGGGAGCTTTAAATCGCTCTCCTACAAAGTGCTTAAGGTGAGCTGTAGGGGAGCTATCGCTCTCTCTCTCTCTCCTTAAAAGTCAGTCCCTGCTTTATGATGAGATGATATGCTTCCACCAGAGGGAGAAACATAGATCCAGGGCCGTACGCAGGATTTATTTTGGAGGGGGTGCGGGACTTCGGAAAAGTGAACCTTTATTTTGAAAAAGTGGACTTGTTTTTGCTAAAAGTGGACCTAAATCCCCTAAAATGGTCCTTTTTTGGACCATTTTGAACATTTCATCACCAAAGTGTGGACCTTCTTGTCAAAATTTCTTAAATTTTGGACATTTTTATCAAAAGATTCAGGCAAAAGTGGACAATTTGCCCCTTTTGTGGATTTTTTTTTTTGGGGGGGGGGGGGGGGTGACTGCACCCCCTGCATACGGTCTGCATTAGAGCTGTCAGTACATGTAAATTGTTAATCTACCAGTAAATTGTTCTTACCTGGTCTGATACATTGATCCAGCCATAGCCAAATGATGGACATACGTCAGTGACTGCAATGACGTTATACACAGCCCTTGATGTTAGAGAAGTACATGAACGCACACGCTAATGTGGCCTGGCAAGGAGTAGTGCCCTGTGAATAGAGACCTAGAGAAAATGGTGGACGTTCTTGGGTTTGAGTCCCACATCTAGGCAGATGGTCATTATTTGTGAACATTCCACCCAGTTTACCTCGGTTGTACTATCAGTAAATCTATGTATTTCTGCTCTATAACAAGTGCACACGCACCCTTTTTTTCCTTTCTTAAAACTAGATGCACATTCCCCCATTGTGACCTATGAGACCTATCATGTGACCCTTTGACGCTATCATGTGACCTTTGCCCTATGCATGTACCTTTGACCTAGCCTGTGACCTTTGACATATGCATGTGACATTTGACCATGCATGTGGACCTTTGACCTCGATTTGTTCTGTGCTCAGGTCAGCGGTCCTTTGACCAAATTTGGTGTGATAGGCATTTGTTTTTGCAAATTGACCTCCAGATGACGCTTGTTGGGATTCACCCTGAAACCCTGATAAAAATGTCAGACTGTCCTCCCCTCACCTTTCATGCCAAATATCAGCCCCATTGTCAAAGCCATAGTGTGTCAAAGCATAATGAAACGCATAGCCGTACAGACTCCAGACGATCTCCTTTTTTTTAGTAGTATAGATGTTATATTTAAAATACAGCGTTCGTTTGTTTCCCCAAATGCATGTATGCGTCTGCTATCATCAAGGTTTGTGAATGGGGTACATGTTCACATGGGTGCATCAGAGGTCAATCCTTGTATGCCCATGAGTCCTGTATTCTTCTGACCATCATGGGTAAAAAGAGTATGACTCGCATAAGGCCAGGGTTAACTTTGTAACCACAAACACACATACTCTCCGAATATGTGCGCACTCTGCTTCCAGCCGACAACACAAAAACGGAAAAATAGTATACACGCTGCCTAAGAGTATTTCTGGTGGGGCAAAGACCTGTCTTAACAAAAGAAGAGTCCTCTTAGTCCCATGACAAGTCTATGGACGTCTAAATTTTGTTTTCTTTCCTATTTTGTTTTTTTACTAAGTTTTTACGGAATGTAAAAGTGGCATCAAATCAAAGCCGTGACTTCCTCTTTTCCTTTCATATCTATTTAAAATACCCCGCATCTCCAAATTACAGCCTGGGGCGACTTCTGAATACTCCCGTCTTGTTCGGGCGCAAACATTGAGTCAATTAGACTATCTAAAGTAGACAATCTGGTTTTTTATGTCATACACTGGAAAGAGTAGCATTATCATTTTTCATGATTGCTTTATCAAATTATTGCCAATTGAACTTGGACCTTTATTTTCCCGAAAGTCAGTTTTACAACATCTGGGTTCGGTAGAGTTCCTTTTGTTTTAGCATGTTGCAAAAATTCATGAGACATGTATCTGAACTTTGCCCTCCACGCCGGAGGAACAAAAATGCCCACTTATCGCAAAATGAACGGGAATTTCCGTAACCTGACCCTTTGACAAACTATGAAGTCGGACAACCCTCCATGCGAATAAAGCACAGGTTTATTCCGTTTTAAGGTTTCCAAATTCAGTAAGTGTGTCAAAAAAAGTGTTGTCAGATGGGTAACAGTAGGAGGTACAGAAAAACTCTCCAAATGAACACCCTGTATGACCCAGTTCATTACAAGTATAGTTCTGAACAACTTTGTTGAAAGCTTGATCATCTTCTGTAAATTGAGAATTGTCACTTTGCACTCTGCAACTTTGATTGTTGGCTAGGATTTAGCCTATCAGGCTACCACTTTCCATGGGTGTTTAAAAGAGGCCATGTAAAATTGTCGTGCCCAGTAGGCTAAGGCAAAATACGGGTGCAAAACCCACACACTAATGATCTGATTGAATGCCCTAAATACTATAGCACTACAATGTCAGCATATTCCCAGAATATGTGCAAACACGCACGCATGCACACACACGCATGCACACACGCACACATTTTTTATTGCGGAGTTTCCGTAACCTGACCCACCTGACACACTTTTTCTGATACTTTTTCTGACATGCTTAATTTGGAAACCCTTCACGGAATAGAGCATGTTCATTCCGTTAGAATTTCCTAATTCATAAGTGTGTCAGAAAAAGTGTGTCACATGGGTCAGGTTAAGGAAACTCCCTTTTTATCGCTCTGACATACTTACCCTTGCTTCTAATAAAACATTAGCTGATGTCATATGATAAACTTTCCAGATACAAACAGATAACGAGACACCGGCTCCAATAAAGAGAAGCCCACTGATTATAACTCTAGCCAAGATGACCGGCTTTGTTTGATCCAGCATGGCGCATGTGATATTTGTTGCTAGGAAGGCTATTATTATTGCTGCAATTATTATTCGGCTTAAAAGTCGATGACGCTCGTATTCATTTGGTTTGTGTGGGCTTCTTAGCGGTAAAACAGACCTGTGGGAGAAAGAAATATTTACTGTTATTTTTTTTTTTTTTTTTTTTTTTTTTTTTTTTTTTTTTTTTTTTTGTTTTTTTTTTTTGTGTTTTACACTTAATTATTACAAGGGATTTTAACAAGGAAACATTGTGAAAAGATGGAGTAAAAAAATTCTAGCTTCTATGAGGTTTGGGCCTGAAATTATGCTCCAGGAGCATATGCTCCAAGACCATATGACTCCTGGAGCACATGCTCTGGAGAATAATTAATCTGGATAAATTGCTAGTCAAATATGATCCAGGAGCATACTGGCAAAATAGACTTAATTTCTCCCAGATTAGGCCAAGGGAATTTGATTCTAGTTCCTGTTGAAGCGTCATTAAGATTTGCGCTGTGGCAAAAGTTTCATTATTTTGTTTAAAAAATTGTTCTTGAAAACTTGAATAAAAAACAAATTTTCAGGAGCTCAAAATATTCAAGAATCCGTTCCTGTTCATTTTAAACCAAGTTCAATTTAACTTGGAGGGGGTCCAGGATACCTAAATAATGAATTTCCTCCCAGATTTTTGTCCAGCTTGTCATAATACTGGGTGCAAAAAATGCAAAAATTGCTTGAACTGATTTTTAAACTTTTGAAGAAACAAACCTGCAAATACTGGGTTTTCTATTAGGCACTTGTACATTTGTTTTATGTAATAAATAGTGTATTCAAGATGCCTGTAGATGTAATAATGCAAATACAGTAAATCAATGAAATGACAGTAAATAATGATATATTGTGTGTAAGTGGACCATCATCACCTTTAAGATCTCCAACAGGAAACTAAGAATCAAATCTCCAGTGGCCTGATTGATGCTCCTGGACCAGGCTTGAATAAGAAAAAAAATATCAAAGGGTCCATGGGACCCTAAACTTCGTAAATTTATGAGTCCTCACTACGGGTCCCGTAACAGGATAGCGGTGGGAATCTTCAAATTCATCCATTTTTTACGAGTCCACGGGACCCTTAAGGTAAACAAGTTAGGTCCCCGTCTCCAAGTTGTGGGTATTTGACAGAGGAAGTGCCTTATTTCGAACGCTGTCCTGGACCATGATATGGTCCTGTGCATAATTTCAGCCCAAAATTCATAGAATTACAATTCCAATGCACATGAGTCATATTGGTCTAACATTTCTCAGTGGTGAGATACCCGTCACCATGTCAACATATCACTTTTTCAATAGGGGCCAATTTAAGTTGGTCAAATTTTTAAATTGCTCCATCAGGTTGAAAGGTATGCCATATGGTCTATCTCAGTCATAAGATTCCAAAAATGTATAGTGGGTAAGGTCTATGACTATTGTTTGGGCGTTATAGATAAAATGGGGCTAAAGGTAAAAGGTAAAAAAAGGAAATTTATATTGTACAGGTGTAAAAATCAAAAGTTGACTCCCAATTTGGTAAAAAATAAAGAAGTGTTCCAGCTAGCTAATGTGTCAAAATAAGTAATAGTTTGTACATATTACCAACTGCATATTACCATGTTATGTGACAAATAGGTCGTAGGGAAACATAATCCCAATTGGTGTTGATCTTCTTTTGACCCTTATCTCCGTTAATGTAAGCATTAAACATAATTCAAAACTATGCTTTTTAGGAGTCCTATTACCGCAGGCAATAATTTGAGTATTTAAAAGTATCAGATGCTGACCCGTGTACAAATTGAGCATTGACCTTTTTTACCATTTTTACCCTTAACTCACAAACCAATGGTCGTAGTGTACAAAATAACTTTGGAATCCTTATGATTAGATGGACAATTATGGCATACATTCAACATGATTGGGGCAGTTTGAAAATTGGACCCTGTATAAAATTAATTAGCCCTATTTGAAAAGTGATACCACAATTGAGAGTACTAACCTACTGCAAGAGGGTCCATACCAACTATCAAAGGTGTGTTTAAACCTTTTGTGTATGGGGGGTAAACGAAGTCCTGAAATTAAGACCCCTTATATATTCTGCTCCTGCTCTATTTCAGCCCACCAAAACAGCTTTTTAGCTCTTTATCCCAATACTGACATGTGTTTATTTTAGTACAGTACAGTATAGGGCACATTGCAATGCTTCATGGGATTGGTTCAAAACACCTTCTTGGTTGACATTAAAGGTGGTTGTTCCAATAGTTTTTAGGGACCCCCCTCCCCAATTTAACAGTAGTATTTTAATCAGATGAAAGGTGTATTTTTTCTCTTGTCCTCCTGAAATTTCAGCTTCCAAATCATTCTCTTTCACCAGATTACTGACAAAGAAATTGTGAATGGTTAACCATCAATTAATGCACAGTAGTCAATAAGGTGTGGCACATATGCATTATCGCATCCTCAAAACTGCAAGTTGTTTCCTGCGGTAATTGTTGGTCAGTACGACCAGTGGGGCCATGCTCTAGATCAAATTAGGAACATGATCTGTAGACAAAATCGGAACAAGCACTCTCTAAGAAAACAAATTGGAACATTTTAGTCATTAAACTTCAACCAAAAAAAAACATCGGTCCTCGGACCGCAGTGTCGCCTTGTCATCGCGGTTTGTAATGAATCGGGTCCGTATATGACTATTGCCTTGACATGAACCATTGACCGCATCAACAAAGAGGGATCCAATGTTGCACCTACGACTCCAGTTTGTTCCAATTGAACTTTTCAATTTGGGTTAATTTACATTTCAGCTATCTTACAAACCTGACCTCACATGTGGGAACTTTGACCTTGGGATGTAACCTTTGACATTGGAATGAAATTTTGGACCTGGGATGATCCTTTAACCGCCATTAAAAAAAAGAGGATCCATGTTGCACCTATGACTCCAGTTTGCGTCCAATGAACTTTTCAATATACAAACTGACCTCGCCTCTTTGAACTTGGATGTGACCTTTGACCTCATTAAGAAAATTGAGGGATATAGACATCAAGTTTGCGTTCCACAGAACTTCAAATTTTTCAATTTAGGTCAATTGTACATTTAGCCGGTATTTAACACTTGAACTCAACAACCTTTGCCTTGGTATGTGACCTTTGACCTCATCAGCAAATCAGGGATTCCCAGGTTGCATCTATGACTAAAGTTTGGTTTAACTCCATCGAAGTATGCAGATAGTAATTACAGGCAAATGTTAATCCCTTTTCACAACAACAACGGATATCAACAGACATCAACAACAGACTACAGTGGACAAAGTGATACCTATTGTGTCTTCCTGCCTTAAGCAGTCGACACAAAAATGAGGATGGTGCTTGTTTCCATCCTAAAGAAAATGACTGATGGCATAATAGTGACTTTAAAGGGGCATTTTGTAATCCACAGCCTGGTCCCCGGCTTACTTCAAAAAGTTGAGATTTTTCATCTTGAAACCATTGGCCTAAGTATAGTATGTGTGCCTAATTGTATGTGGGCATTTCTGTAAATTAGGGTAATAGATTTTGGTGTCCCATTTACTATATGAGATTTTGTTTATTTAATTCTAGCAATGTATACATTCAAACAAATAAATTCCATCTTAAATTACAGCATTTGCATAATATGAAAAATTGAACTCATTACCTTTTAATAATAACATACTGACCCGAGTATAGTGCCATGCTCAAGTAAAATCCCACCCTTAAGTTTTGTGAAAATTTCAGAAAATTCAAAAGATCATTTATTATCCCATGCTAAAAAATTGGCCTACACTGACTTTTTTAGCCTTGAATTCAAATGATATGCATTTTCCAGTACCAAATTCCATTTTTAATTTTCCATCTCAAGAATGTTTGTAATGATGTCTGGAAGCTATAAAGTTTGTAAAAACATAAGAGTAGAACACAGCAAAGTGTCAAAGATTCAGCAGAAGACACTGTTTCTGGTTCAACATTCTCAAGGCTTTCTACTTCACTCAGATGTGATTCTACAATATTTTTTCACTTTTTCCATATTTCAGTATAAAAAAATAAAATTAACTACTGAATATTATTCCGTTTAATAAATTCAGGACAAAAATAGTTTTTGGCAGATTTTTTTTTTAAATTAAAAGAACATTTTTTAACAAGGTCATGAGTAGGGACAAAGGGTGTCTAATGAGGGCAGCATAATTTCCCACTTTGTTTTCACTTTCCTTGTTTTCCATCATGACATTTCTAAAATAAAGTATTCAAATTGCTTAAAAAGTTAAAATTCCCTATATTTCAAAGAGATTTCACAGAAGGTTTTATAGTATTCACAATATACTCCGAATAAAAATATTTAGGTCGGGAGGCCATAGAGGTTGCCAAATCAAATATGGCTGCCGCCATATCAGATGGCAAATTGGTTCAGTTTTCGTGACTATTTTGTTGTTCTTTTGCTAAAAAATCACCAAAGTTACATTATAGTTAATTTAATACATGGCTAATTACATCACACAAGATGAAATAATTTCAGAATGAGGGTGGAAGCTATGTACATATACTATCGGAAAACTTTTCAACAGTTCCAAACTCGGGAAGTCATGTAAAAAGTGGTTGTATGTGTTTGTGTACAGTAGCGAGTATGGTGTCCAGCTAGTCCTGCTAGCACGACCTGAGACATGTCTTTCAACAATATGTCATTCACTGATCAGTATCTCAGGTCCTGCAACGGAAGTATCAGTTTGACTTCAGATATAAGAGATGACATTTCAAATACCTCTAATCAGGCTATTACTTAAGGCTCTGTCTAAACACTTTTGCTAGAAGTTCTTTTCAAACGTTTACACATCACTGCTATAATTGTTGAAGTCTAGAAAAATCTGTCAAAGGTTATATTTTCCTCAATTTCGGGTACTCCAAATTTTATTCGTAGCCTAAGTCAAAACATAACTCTACGGTGGTTTTTGAAACCACTGTACCGTTGATGCATTTTTTGGGTCACAGGGGTGACCGGGGTCAAGGTGTAAGGTATATACTTCCAGGCGTAGGGAGCGATTTCTGCTCGGGAGTATGCGTAACACTTGATCTTGGTCCATATTCGGTTTTGCGCAAGACAATCGCTCACACTGCGACTGGAAGTATATCGATGGGCTTGCTTTTTCGCACACCTCGTGACCCTTGAACTTGCTCTCGTATAGCGGAGTGCTAATTTCACATCAACAAACTGGCATTAGATGAGGCAACCAGTGGAGCGCTTATTCTGAACTCAAACTCATAGCCTGTGATTGTAACTTGACGCCAAGATAACGGTCAATATTAAAGGTATAGGTGTCACAAGTTACAATTATTGGAACTAGGTGTCCAGCTACATTTGTGCTTGAAAAATATGTAGGCATGACTATTTGTACTCTTAATGTACCCTCAAATAACCAAAATGTACATAAAAAACTATATAGACCTATATACAAGTCACATAGTAATGAAATTATCTTTACAAAATCCTAAGATTTGTTTGAAAAGAAGTTCAGTTTATTGAATATTTGGAGTTATTTGTATACTTTTGACTCATTTGATAAATTGATTGTTATTTATGATGAAAATATCTGTAAATTTAAAATTCAAAAAACAAAATAATTGTTTTCCTTTTTTCTCAAAATGTCGCAAGTTGGCACCCTAATTACGGAAACATCCAAGTGCAAATTTGATTCTACTCCAAAGAAATTTGTAATTTTGTATTTTCTGCCATAAAAAGACACCAATTACACCACAGTGGCTTGCTCTTTGGAGGGATTGGAGGCTTTAGGACACCGTGATACAAACATTTCCTGATAACAAATACACGGTCCTCAGAATCAACCTGCAATTTTCTCGCGCATATACTAGAGAACCAATAACCCAAATGACATGCTAGGATCACAAATACACCTTTTAAGCTGCAATAAAAACACCAGTTCATCGGTAGGTGTTATTCACAGTCATTGCATGACATGATCATTCAAATTCAATGATTCATCGTGGTAATTGCCTGGCAGCCACACAAATAATAGCCTTTTGGCTTCTTTAATTTTTGACAGATACCTACCTGTGCAAAATATAAGACGAGTAAACAGAGAGTAGTAAACTGTAAACACACTGGAAAACAAAATAATAACCAATGGAAGAACATATTTAGGTCATCTGCAACACTAGCATGTTCAGTATCATTCTGAATATAAAATGAGAATAATGGGTCCTCACTCCTGCCCATATAAGCATAAAAATAGAAAAACTGTTTGGTAACTAATCTTCTATGTCCGTAGTACAGTATCAGGAAGAGTTGCGTATAAACTAGAAGAAATAAAAGTCCATACAATATTATAAAACCTATCGTTATGAGCATTCAACTGTTTGTAGAATGGACGGTACCACTGGCAACGTTCGGTGCCGGGGCACCCTTTCCCTTTGCGAACAAAAAGCCGGGCACTTCCATGTTGCTATCCAGCAAGCAAATTACTTATCAACCCATCCAACATAAACATGGTGTCCAATTCTTGATCGACACTTCGTCTGTTTCGTTTTCTTATCCAAAGATTTGCTTCCCTGTTTTCAGTATAGCGGTATGTGTTTTTGACACCTCCATCCATTCTCAAAACCACTCAGCTGAGGCAAATCCCTTGACCTCGATGACCTATATATTCCACCTACATTGATAGGTAAAATACGTTTGGACGCGCAAGTAGAGTAAATTTAAATAAGATTTTAGAGAGATCTGTTTGGCAATACATTCGAATATAAACAATCAAACGTATCAAAAATTGAAAAAGGAAACGCATCTAACAATGACGAAAAATTACTCTTATTTGAACGAACCGCTCTCGTCCGCTTATTTACTTATCTAAAATGGTAAATGGTATAGTCCTTGAAATCACGTGAAATCTTCCATATCTAAACGTATAATGCCTATGTGGCATGAATTATGCGTTAAAATAATAATTGACATTGTTTAGTGACGGGCGATATTAAAAGTAGCCTTGTTCAAGGTGCTCTACCAACTTCATTCACTGGTTCACATGTCTGATACAAATAATGTCACAGATCATATTAGGCAGAAATCCTGCGAGGATTGGAGCAATTGCCCTGTCCCTAAAACTAAAGAAATAGCAATACCATGGCAAAAATTCATTTTATCAGCACCTAATTTGATAGCTCTAATTCCACCTGGTCCATGTTCCATGCTTGCAGCTTTCCAATAGCAAGTTCACTAAATTCCACTCAGGATGTCGCCCTGAGTAACATAGCCACTGCAACTGGCCACAATAGGTATTTGTGATTTGTCTTTCCACTCTTCTATCAAATCTGTTGGTCACAAATATTGTTTGAATTTCTACTTAAATTTAAAGTTTATTTCTGAATTGTGTGATAATGATGTATATCATTTTTTTTTTAACATTAGAATTTTATCTATTTTTGTATTTGTCGTATAAGATTTTTTATATTGCTCCATTCTATGTAAAGCGCCTAGAGGCTCTGCATTAGGCGCTATATCACGACTGTTATTATTATTATTATATGTATACCCAGACTCAGCTCCTAATCCATGTCTACCAACTTATTTTTTTTTATTGAATCTTTCAATCTCTAGACAGGGTAGCCCCCTTCATGCTAAAGCACTGATTTAAAACCTGCAAACACAATGTTCAAAATAATTGAGAATAAATGTCAATAAAAAAAATAGCAAGTTTGTCGCTTCTTATAGCAGACAGCTGTGGTATTTGCTTCAAAGTATTTCGCTATTTTGCTATGGTGTGATGGTGTACCCCCGGGGGTGTACCAGCTGGGAGCTGGAGTTCAGCTTATCTCTTACCTAAGGGGGGGGGGGGTCCATAGTACCCAAGATTTGTTTTTCGGCGATTTCTCACTCGTGAAAAATATTTTCGAAATCTATTTTTTTTGTAATTTTGTAACTTAGGCCTATCGATGCGCTTCTTTCCATAAACAAAAATTACTAAAAGCTACTAAACTTTCTCGGTGCGTTTTTAGGTTGGGAATGTACATTGCAGAGAATTAAAAAAAGGCACTGCTGACGACCATTCCAACTTAAACCTGTCCAACATTAAAGGCCTTACGTTTTATATATGTATAAAATTTACATTAAAAAAATAAATATCAGATATGTAAAAGTTGTATTTTTAGGGTATTTTAATTTGTTGGTAATATTGGCTATAGCTGCCAGTATATGTCAAATTTGCAATATTGTTTGACTGCTCTTAATCACATATTGGACAATTCATGATTAGAACATTCTTTAAAGGTGTAACGAGAGATTTTGAGGCATCCATATTGCCCTATAGACAGAAAAAATCGAACCGTTCCGTACATTGTAAAAGTATTGACGAAGTATACAGACTTAATAATAAGCGGCATAGCAAAACAAACTAACAAATAAACAAACAATCAAACAAAAACAAAACCCAGACTGTATAGCATAATACTGAAGGGATGCTGGGTTTATCATTTTTACACTGCCCTGCCCCATGCCATCTTCAAGTCATGTATTAAAGAGACACTGGCACATTTGAAAAATAGTGCGCCCTCAAGATTTTTCAAAATGGAAGTTTTGCATAGTTGTAAAGCTTTAACATACATTAGCCCTCACCTGAAATGATTAAGACCAAATCAGCGCCCTTATGGATAAACAGACCGATTTCATAATAAAATGACTCCGGCGACATTTTTCAGCAGACGACGGAAATGGCGTGCAACAACACCACCGAAAGTGAATTCCCACGGCATGCACGCTGTTTGGCCGTTCTGTGACCTTTGTGATTTTTTTTATCATGCAGTCCGAGTCCTACGATTTCATGTACATAGACACGTTGATTATTGATTTAAGTTTAGGGCAACTAAAGGCTGACTAGAGATTTCCCGAGGAAGGGTGCCCTCAATCTCAAACAAACGTGCTTTTTGCATATACTAAGCTTGTTCCTATACTAATCACTGTGGTGAAACTTGCAGCAGCTGAGACAAAATCTAAGTCCTTCATATAAAAATTTACACTTTGTTAATAAAATGTTCTCGAATTGTTATAGAATTTTTGTTAAAGTTCGTTGACACGCTCATCTATAATCAATGTTTACTGCATCAAAACGAAAAATCCGATTCATTTAATTATACAATATATATATATATATATATAGATATATAATATATATATATATATATATAATTTGTAATAATATATATATCTATCTATATATATATCATATGTATATATCTATATCTATATATCCTTCCCAGTGTTTTTAACAGTGACTACTTGGAATTAAAGTGCTCAATCCCATTACAGGAGATCGTAATGAAAAATTTCAAGTAATAGACCTCTGGAAAAGGCACCGTACTCAGATTTCACGAACCCTCACTTACGGATATCGGGTTATCCGAATCCTCAGACGGAATGATGTTGCACAGGCGTGTCTGGCATATATATATATATATATCATAATATATATATATATTCGAAATCTGAGTCAGTTAGCATACAAATTACTGGGCGTCTGTGTGTTTTTTTGATCTGTTCCTTCCAATGACCTATGTAATCTCATTTGCGCGCCGAGTAATGAAGAAATTTCGTATTTGGTGACAATGTGCAGGGAGAAATCTCTCTCTCTTTCGCTCTTTGCACAGGAGTTTACTTCACTCTTCTGCTATTTAGCTGGATTGACGATTATCTTTGACGGTGTCACTAATTGTGTCTACTTTTATATTAGGCCGCATAAAAATTATCAGATTCTCGTATCCCTCCTCATCAATTTTGAGCTAGGCGCAAACTTTTTTTATTTTGCAATTTTCTTAAATTATGTATTTTTTTCTTAATGTTTTCTGAAATTTTGATGGATGATAGACCTAATACTTGTGGTTATAATGATCAACCACAGTCACTTTCATGCGGGCGCGTCACAGGATTTATAATTTTTTTGATGCGGGGGCGGGACTGCGAAAAAGTGGACCTTTTTAGATAGAATGGACCTAACCCCAAAATGGGTCCTTTTTTGGCTTTCTGACCATCATCACCAAAAGTGATTTCTTGTCAACTTTTCTCTAAATTTTGGACCTTTTCATCAACAAATTAGCAAAATGGACTTTTGCCCTTTCGTGGACGGGCCGGCCTGACTTCATGCCGGTCATTTTAAAGACCTGGGGTTATAGCTATCGCCTTGTTATTCTGATGCGCTGATAGTCCCGGTGGTCATATAAATTTTAGGTGAAACATCCATACTTTAGCATCATTTTCGTTAAAATTAAAAAAAAAAAAAATCCCCCTCCCTCTTCACATTTCAGAGGGCACTGGACGGAAACTAACAATTATTTAAGGGGAATATCTATCTATATAAATTCGGATTTTTCTGAATCACGAGTCGTTTACGCTCCCAGAACGGTAGCTGTATACGAGTCTTGATCTTGCCCACTCTAGCCCTTATACCGCGCGAAATTGGTGTCAATCGCGGAAGATATTTCATTTCTGCCAGACGCTAAGTTCACAAACAAAACAAGTTGAATATTCGTTGCTGAGCCTGCCGAGTGTGACAGACTTACAGACAATAACTTACACTAGCGATAATGCACTTGTTATGAAAATAATCAGGCATACTTTTTCCAAAAATGCTTTAGAGTACGAGCTTACACACAGCACATGGATGATAGAGCTTACATTTTTAAATGTAACTCTATGCACACACATTGGACACATGCCGGGGACAACATGGCATGACTTGCGTACACGCTACTTACACCCCTCGAATGTGTGTCTTCATAGTCTAGACTACACAGATCGAATCTGTGGTTTGAAGTAATCCTCAACCACAGACGATAGGTAATTTGATTGCACTGTGACCGTGTTACACACAATACTACATACCTGATTTTACCTGGTTTAATGAACTTGTGCCCTTCTTCAAACTCATTATTCCAAAACCCGTAAACATTAGTTAACTTCAACGTTCACAAAGATTTCAAAAATTGAAACGGTCGATTAAAAAAAGAAAGTAAACGGGATCGTTTCACTCAAGACAGTCATTATTTGTGATAAATGATTTCTACTTCTGAGGAAACAAAGTACATAAGAAATAAAAAAACCAAAAATTAAAATTTCAACAAATTGGTGAAATATGGAAGTGTTATCATCATAAAGGCACGTGAAATTTGTAAAGATTAAATACGCCTTCATATTTTATTAATTTTCCATTAAAAAATTGAAGTGTTAATACATATATAAGAAAGAATATTTTTTATTCTGTAGAGTTCGATGAAGTAGCCATTTGGATAGCCATTGATTACACGAGGCTCAATGGTTGCGGAGGATCCCGATTACACCTTGGAAATATCAGGTCAAACCTGGAAAGTGCCGAAGTGCTATCCGTTAGGTTGTTAAAGGAACATGGTGGTTTCGGGAATGTGCAATCACGGAAAACGGATTATTCTCCCTGTGTTAACAAAGGGAGTTTGACATGACTTTATACGTCACTTGATATTATTTATGAACAGGTGAATTTATATCACCATTGGCCAGGTGCACAACATGTTGGAAAACAACAATGCGTGAAAATTTTGCGTTTATGGAGATTTTTTCTTTTTTTTATTTTCAAAATTTGAGGTGAATCTGATTTGTCGTTTTGATGATTTTTTAAATTTGGCCATTATAAAAGGAATGAATAACTAAATGAAAGGGTTTTTAGAGCACGATACTTTGTAAATAAGGAAAAAAGTAAACACGGTCACAGGCAATCAAAGTACATATCGTCTGTGTGAGGATTACTCAACACAACATTTAGACACAATTAGTTGGGATAAACGTGTAGACAACAAGGCGGTTCTCAAAACCACAAGTGTCGCCTGGTTGCGCGATCTTTTGCTTTATGATGAAGTTGGCAAATGATTATAAAAATGAGAAAAAATGCACTGGAGAGGAGAGAAGTGGTACAAAGGTCCAGGGGGTCACAGAGGTCACAAGGTCTCATGAGGCACCCACCCCAAGCCCAATCCCGGTCCCCAAAGCCACCATGCCCACGAGCACCCTTCCTCCAATGCACCACTCCCTGATACCCCACCCCTCCCTTTCGCATCCCACCTGACCCTACCCCGGCAAACCGATTGTGAATAGGGCTGATGAGGTGACATGAGGTCCCACCAAGGGTCACATGAGTCATCCAAGGGAAATGAAGGTCACAAAGTCACATGGGGTCACAAAGGTCACATGGGTCACAAAGGTCACATTTGGTCAAAAACGGTCACATGGGGTCACAAAGGTCACATGAAGTCACCAAGGTCAAAAGTCACCAAGGTCACACAGTCACAAAGGCCACACAAGATCACCAGGTAACGAGGTCACCAAGCTCACATGAGGTCACCAAGGTTGACCATCGTCACATGAGGTCATTCAAGGTCGGATGAGGTCACCAAGGTCACATGGGGTCACAAAGGTCACACGAGGTCACATGGGTCACAAAGGTCACATTGAAGTCACCAAAGTCACAAGAAGTCACCAAGGTCACATGAAGTCACCAAAGTGTGATCATCCATAAAAAGGCACGTGAATGAAATTGTAAATGATTAAAGGTCCCAGGAAAATTAAATGATAAACCTACTCCAAATCTTTAGGGGGACATTCCATTCCAATAAACGGGGCCAGAAAAAGAATACACTACAGTGACAATAATTATGATCATTACTGATTTCACACCAGTCACCTGAATTTTTCTATTACTCTCTCAAAATCAATAGCACCCCAATTGATGTCAACACCAACCCAGATATTGAATGCTTTCTTGTCCCTCCATGTAGACGTGACACAAACCACATCAATTCATTTGCATTTCCTGGGACCTTTAATACGCCAGTATATTTTATAATTTTCAATTAAAAAATATGGTTAAATTAATAGATCAGAAAGAATGATTTTTATCGACGTAGAGTTTGATGAAAGTAGCAATTTGGTTATGAGCCATGATTTACACGAGGATCCAAATGGTCTGCGGAGATCCGATTACACTGGAAATATCTGGTCAAACCTTGTAACGTGCGAAGTGCTATCCGTATATGTTGTTTAAATGAACATGGTGAATTTCGGAATGTGCCAATCACGAAAACTGGTGGGATTATTCTCCTTGTGTAAACAGGAGTTTGACATGACCTTTTACGTCATTGATATTATTCATACATGTGAATTTATAACTGCAGGTGCACAAACGATGTGGAAAATGGTGAAAAATTTGCCGTATGGAGATTTGAGTCCAGGTTGGTATGCGTAATTTTTTAGGGGGGTTTTTTTCGCTTGAACATGTTTAACCATGCATTTGGCCATAAAGAAGAGATAAACTAAATTGGACAAAGGGTTTTAGAGCACGATAAATTTTTGGTACATAAGGAAAACGTAACACGGTCAAAGCGCAATCAAATTACCTATCGTCTGTGAGTGAGGAGTACCAACCACGAGTTCGATCTGTGTAAGTCTAGACACGGGCGCTACTTTAACAGGAGGTCAATAGGTTAAGTTGGCCAGACCTGCCTCCAGAACTAGTCCCAATATCATACGGCGTTTTCACATAATTTCTTAACAATATGGCCCTTTAACAGTCTATATGTGACAGTCCCCAAAAACTATGTTGTATCAGCTTGACATTTTTTGTGTAGCCTTCAAATTGCTACCACTTGACACACATGTCCCTTCCAATTTTCAGTATAACACCGGTGCGTTCGCTAACACACTCTTCTACCTTTAGCACCACCAGTAAATCCAATTTAAATACAAGCTAAAGCTTTCATTTAAGCACCTGGCAATAGCTCGAACACGTCGTAGACGGGCAAGCCCGGGCCTCGAATAGAGTACATAGGATATCGCGAGGGGTTTTTCCGACGGAAAAAATAATGTCGGGAAAAAAGTTTTTTAAAATACTTCACTTACCGCCTCCTATTTGGTATATTCCGATTCCCCGGGTGTTATTATCACGAATAAATACTTATCTAGGACCAAAAAAAGCAATTCGAGGTATGAAACATGTTTCTGCAAGTTTTCGATGTGGAATTTTAATAAATTTAGTTAATTTACTTTAGTTGCCATTCAAGTTTCTTTTCATTTGGCACCAGTTATTGACGCCAAAACTGCTCGTAAGTAAACTGACATGAACTGACACATCCGTTAGAAATAAGAATCCGTGGACATTTAGGTATGGATTTGTAAGGTCGACGGTTGATAAATGTCAGTTTGAAAATGTGTTATGGAGCCCTGCAATAGCTATATTACTTCACTCTCTGACTACACAACCACCCAATATATATGGAGTGTCTAGTCAGAGCAACCGCGGACTAATCTGGCAATACAAAATCAGGACTTAGTCACCGGTGCAGAATCATTAAGTACAAAGTCTTGAAATTTCATGTTAATTTCACTTATAAAAAGTGGATAAAGATATTTACGACCATCCTATTGTTGATAACACTCTAAGGAATACTTCCAGTGGAATCAGGTAAATATTCGCATGAAGCGTGAAAATTATCGGAGAATGTGAGACAAAAAAATTTTGTCCCATATCAGTTACACACATTTTGGCCATGACTCTCCATTGATTAAGTTAATGGCATATGATAATTGTAATAAGGAGGAGTTATGCTCAGCAGGACTACTCACCAGAACAACCCAAGCATGCAGAGAAATACACAGTCACCTGCTCACAAACTAGTACAACGGGGTCATACTGAAATTTCGGGCATGTCAGACGAGTCATTAGCAATCTTTGCATTTCACCATTGTACGATCACCCTCGATTTCATAGTATTACGACTTACATAAGTCAAATCGTGTGCACGAATCCCGCCAGAATATCCTTCCAAAATACAGACTTATTTTTAATTTTATTGTTTTTAATAGTTTAATTTGCAGTGAGATAAATAACAAGTACAAGTAGGTGCATTATAAATACGCGTGCACTTATGGTTATTTTGCTTAGTGTTAATTTGGCGTCCGACGCGCACTGCGTCGACAAGTCCCATACTTAATACAGTGCTTGATTTACATTCTTGTTGCATATAGGTCGGTCTAGATAATCTTGCGTACACGTGGGGGGGGGGGGATGGGGGCTTACCCAAGATTTAGTACAGGTGATTTTTCTCACTGGGTGTGGCAGCCTTTCTTGTATTTAATCCATAAGATCGTGCAAAGTTAGGTTAACGATTACATACCTAGATTTTTTTAATCATGACAATAAGGGTCTGATTTTGGAAACCGTAACATCTTTACATGAATCCAAACCAGGCAATACCATATTGGGCCATCTCCTTGGTTTCAATTCCTCTTAAAGAGAGTACCTTTATTCTAGCAAGTCGCATTTTTAGACCATTTTAGACACATTTAGTTGTAACTGTGTAGACACAAGGCGGTTCTCAAACCACAAGTGGTCGCCTGGTTTGCGCTGTCACTGGCTTTATGTTGACGTTTTGGCAAAGATTAAAAGATAACAAATGCACTGTAGGAAGTTTACAAGGTCACATGGGGTCACACAGGTCACCAAGGTCACATGAGGTCACCCCCCCCATCCATCCGTTCCCCCAACGCACCAGCCCCGCGCCCCTTCCCCCCCACCCTCCCTGATACCCCACCCCTCCCCTTCGCATCCCACCCTGAACCTACCCCGGCACACCGATTTGTGAATAGGCTGAAGGTGACTGAGGTCACAAGATCACATGAGGTCACA
>JAMKCH010029490.1:0-35253 GCA_023653785.1 Ophioderma brevispina
CTCAAGCCACTGATGGTAGGGGGTTGGGTCAAAACGGAACAGATTCCCAAATTGTTGAAGCACGCTAAGTAAGGGAGGATGAAGACCTAGGAAATACGCACAAAACAAAGATGACGTGCTCCCTCGCGCGGGGATATGAGAAGGGTCCTTCAGCCGACACGTGCAGTCCCAGAGCGTCCATCCGGCGCTTAACCTGATTGTATGGCCCCAAATCATCCCGCCAACAATACACTCAGGCGGGACTTTCTGACGGAGGCCGCGCTCGCTGCTCAGGCAAGCGGAAGTCAACTATAGAATCTTGCGTTTCTCGACTCCGCGGCGGTTCTGATAGCATGGTGCGCCAATCGAGAGATCGATCCGCTGCTCTGCGTCTGTAGGGCAGATATAGGGGATTCCTAACGGAAATTTTCCCTGAGGGTCTGGGCGCCCAAACAGTCAGGTGCTATTGGGGCGCTCCATCGGGGCTTCAGAGGCGCCATAGTCGTCTAGAACAGCCCGCCGATCCTCACTGAAAAACATCTGATCTGAAGGGCATTTTTTCGGTTCGTCCCCCGGTTCGTTCACTCGTTCCGGAGTCGCGCCAATCTGCCGCTCTGCTCCAGTTATTAGCGTGTGGTTCCCCCCGAGGATTAGAGCCGCTGGAGGGGGCCAGTCTCCGGGATTTATCTAGGAAGATGGCCCCTTCTGGTGGCAGTCGCTTACGGGCGACGGAGCGAACGCGTTCGATGAACATTGCCTTGTCCAGTGACGAGGCTCACTTGCGGCGGTCGAAGGACGGCGTGTCCACCCTCCCACGAGCGGGTTTGTTCTCGCTAAGAATCAGACAATGTCTTTACACCACGCCCGGTGTTTCTCCCGGGGACCTGCAGTGGCTGCAGGACGGCTCGGAGAAACCCTTGGTGCCCGGTTATTAGGGATCTAAAATGGTACATTAAGCGTATCCGAAGGGCTCCGGAAGACAAAAACAGCTGTTCATCTCCACGGCCCCTCCAGATGGTCCGGCAGCGAAGGTCACAGTTAGCCGCTGGGTAACCTCGACCATCCGAAGCGTACAACCAAAACATCACGATCGGTTGGTAGGCTCTTGGGCTAGGTCCCCTGATGTACGTGCTCACGCCTCCTCCTGGGCACTTTACAAAGGCTCCTCAATCCAGGGTATCCTGGATACTATAGGCTTTTTTTTGGAGTTCCGCAACCGGTTTCAGAGAGTTATCTTCGGGACGTTCTGGTGCCGACCATAATGGGACTGTTTTCACCTGCCGTATGACATCTAGTAAAACTCTGTAGTATTTCATTACTTCATTAAAAAAATTCCCTGGAAAGTTGGTTTGGTTGGTTCTTAGGTTAAGGCTTTAGCCTGGTCCACTACCGAGCGTATGGGGAGAGGCTTGTACTTACCTGTTAGGTATTTTAACAACCGCTATTAATTAAAATTCTGACGTTCGCGTTCATGGCCGAAAACGTTTGGGGGACATGCAAGGGCATGGATAAGCTCAAGTATATTAAGACTTACTTACACTTGGCTCTGGATAATCTCAACAATACCCTCCGTAATATATATAACGATAATACTCTGGTAATTCGAGATAACAACGTTCTTTGGATAAGAACAGTTATTTGGAGATCAGCTTTGTTATATCTAGATAAGATAGCCTTTTCTGAAGGTTAATAACAAAGCTGAATCCCAACTAACATGCCTTATCTGGAATAAGCAGGGCTGAACCTAATTAACTGTCCTTATGTAAAAAAAATCCCAAATAACTAAGGAAAGCAAGACTGAACCCCAAATAAAGGCCCGTATTTAGGGTTAACAAAAGTGAACCCCAAGCGTTGCAACAGTCTATAGAAACAAAAACGAAAGATTTTCTCTCGATAGCAAAGCCTTATCCCCATACAAGCCTTATCTCCAGACACGCACCATCGCCTTGTCTCTGGCCTACATTGCTGCTGAATATACCGCAAGAAGAAGAAGACCTCCAGATAAGGAAGCCTTATTTCGACATATGTTTGTTTACTCCAGATAAGGAGCATTGTTTAGGGTTCAGAATTTTTAGCTGAGCGTTATCTTAGCGAGGTAGGGCTCCCATTCGAGATAAGAAACCTTATTTTACGATAGGGCGAAAGTAATAAGCTTGTGCTTTCATACATGGGGCGAAGATCGTATGCCTGGGATAGCGTTGGTGATGATGGTGTAGGATCCCCACCGGAAACCATTGAGATATACAGAGAAAGTCGCTGAAGATAGTAATTTATACGCTTCAATATTTGAGTAGTAGATAAAGTCTGTGAACAATAATCATTTCGCGTGTTGAGATCAAATGATATGTATAATGAGTCTTACCATTTCATGAAATACACAATCAGGATGACGATAACCAGGACGATCAATCCAGCGCCTGATGATCCAATAATGATAGGTAAACCTTTGAAAAAAGACAGCAACCACAACAGTTATAATGTAGATGGTATGAACTATGTGTACTAAAATCAGTTAAGGTTTGTCTTATTTTCATTAGACATCGCCATGTAAACGATCATGAATGCCCACCCTGTCCTGCATGTACGAGCGTAAAAGGGCTTCTATATAAAAATGGTAGCTTCGTTCTATTCGAGCAAGTACATTAGAATTAAAGTCGAAGCCAACAGATGGTCCCGAAGATCAGCAACACTGACAGATATTATTGTACATCCATCCCAACCTCTTCTTTCCAGACACATTGTACCGGTGTAGAAGTAATTATAGTCCGCCGTACTCATAGTCCGGCTACAACGGTAAAGAATAGGGCACACAATTCAGTTGACTCTTCACGCAACAAGAGTTTCACGCTTTATTCCGTTATGGAACCCGGACTGTGGCTCTGTGCGGACTATGTCTGCTTTCACACCGGGTAAATAAGACAGGCATAGCTCCTAATGCCAAAATAGATTACGATTATCGATTTTACATTCTGATTTAGGATTATTTGTGAAGGAAATGTTTCCAAATGTAACTCGCCTATTCTTACACTTTGAAAATTCAATCATCGTAAATTGGATACAAAGCGCAAATTGGAAGCTGAAAGTGAATTACTACTATCCTGAACACTCAACAACATAGGGAACATGTTGTACCGAAACATATTTTTGAAACAGTCGATATTGAACATTCCCGATTCCAGTGTGAAGCATAGTCCACAAGGGGACCATTACAACTACTAGCAAGCAAGTTATATACTACTTGTATATGCAAGAACCACGATGGCATTACGGTTTTTTTTACAATCCAACTTTTGACAAGCTTACATATAACTGTTTAATCGGCACGGTTTTAGGTGGATGCGTTATCGTAATGGGATGTTTGTTATTTCAACATCATTTTAATCAGATAGTTGTAATGGCAAAGGTAATCTAACACAGTAGTAGTGTCATGCCGGCAGACGTTATTTCCGTGTATACAAGAAAACAATGAAGTCACGGTGACCTTAATAGTTCATAGAAACTGCTCTGGAAATGTCTTATTTGTTGGTCTAAAATAACCAATTTCGTGGGTAGTTCTATTCAAAAAGGTCATGTATGTATTACTGGGAGTATTAAGCGAAGACCACGGAAGTAAATAATTTGTCATTAATGAGTTGGAATTCCCATATACTTAACATGGCCAGATTCATACATATTGGCACTGCAGATCTCTATCGACATTGTGAACAATAGTCGTTCGCCTATTGTATTTGTGCAAGCGCATGCCAATTGACCTGGCAAATAATTGCAGTGTGACCTCTAGACAGACTCACAGAGAATATTGAGAAGTATTGGTAGCTCGTGACACCGATTTTTTGTCATAAATTTGTAAAAGTTAATTTTTTCCGGATATAAGGGGAATTTCCCAAAGTTAGGGAAAATCACCTTTAACAGAAGGCAGTTATTTGAGGTTAAACGTAGACATGTAACATTATTTTGTGTTTATAATGTCAAAATGCCCCGCAAAATGCATCTCATCAGTAATTTTACTTTGAAAGAGTATAGTCAAAAAAGCTATTATTTGATAGGTTGTAGGTAGAAATAGCTAACAAATGTTTGAAAGGGTTAGATCTAGGTGGCGAATATACTCGGGATAGAGATAGTAGGGATCTTTAGAAACCACGCGGGAGACATGTACTTGGGAGATGAAATTCTTTCATTGCTTTCTTTGTGCGATTTAGACTGGATATCACTCGCTGCATATTGACGTTATCTTGAGCTTGATGCGCTCGCGTCATACCGCGTTTTGCTACATTCGCGAACCCCTGTCAACGTTGTGTCTCATTGCGTATACTCGCCATAAGGCTCACGAACTGACGAAGATTAAGATAATTTGGTCTTTAATAATATTCTCTTTAAGAATAAGGGAATGATTTGGAGAACCAGTACTCTCTTTACGGCGAATTAAAACCGGCGCTTCCAATTTAAATAATACGACCGCCTTGATTTCAATTCGTCGTAAAGAGACTACCGGTTCCCAAAATCATACCTATATTCTCTAAGTTCAACATCAGAAATACTCGAATTGAATGGGTAGTTTATTCGAAATTCACCAACATCTCCTTTGGTATTCCTGTGAACTTCATTCTTCAAGTCACAGGCATTTAATCACTTTGATATAATAATAATAATAATAATAATAGGCAACAGCGTTTTGTATAATAATAATAATAATAATTAAATGATTTAGGGGAAATTGAATTATTCATTAGGCTATAATGAGCTCTTATTATTATTTAAATTAATTAATATTCATATCCTTTGTTGTGCTAGAGAATTGCCCTTAATTTGCATAATTAATATTCATATCCTTTCTTATCCAAAACGGAATAAACTGTAATACTGTGGGTTAGGGGGAAACGAAATTTCGCCCTGACGTCTTAATTAGTGCATAACAATAGCCATTTTCTCCTTTACCCACACATAAACTTATAATAATAATAATAACCAGTTTTGTATCAGGCTCAAAGCACGGTTGACAACTATTATTATTACGCCGCCTTCAAGAAATCGTCACAATCACTACGCTTTATCTAGTGGTGTTTTTTTTTCTGTATCTTATTTTATTTTAAGATGCACTTAAAAGCACTTAGATTGTAATAGTCCCCATAACAGCTCCCCAGGATTCGCTTGGGTCGACGAGGCAATCGAGATTAAGTATCTTGCCCAGGGACACAAACACGTTGACCACAGTGGGGCTCGAACTCACGATTTGAACGGTCTAATGATCACGAGTCCTGCACTTTTCCACTGGCCCACACGTATATCATGTGGAATATGCGCTATATAAATTATTATATAATTATAATGATTATTATTATTATTAGTAGTAGTAGTAGTAGTAGTAGTAGTAGTAGCAACAGCAGCAGCAGTAGTAGTAAGTAGTAGTAGTAGTAGTAGTAGTAGTAGTAGTATAGTAGTAGTAGTAGTAGTAGTAGTAGTAGTAGTATATGACTAATTCAGCATTAAGGGGAAATTATCTTTTGTTATGCACGAAAGTTGGCGTTAAGGCGAAACTGTATGTCTCCTTAAGGTATCTATTGTTTGCGTTTATTCCGTCAAAGGATATGAATAGTAATTTATGAAAATGAGGTGGAATAAAAAAAAAGGATATGAATAATTAATTTAAATAACAAAAAGAGCTCATTATAAACTAATGAATAACTGATATCTCCCCCTTATTCAACTGTTAGAATGGTTATTATTATTATTTATTTTTATATAACTCTCGCGCGTTTTGAGCCGTGCAATAGTTTTTTCCCATTGCACGGAACTATTGCACTGCGATGAGAATCTATGTGATATCGTTATATAAAACAAATATTGACTGCCAATATTCGTGCAATAGTATAAATATATCATTTGAACAAATTTTGGATGTTCCATTTCACTCGCCTGCGGCTCGTGAAATGGAAAATCCAAAATTTGTCCTCGTGATATATTTTTTACTATTGCACTCACAGGCATTCAATATTTGTATACTATTTTACTTCAAATAACTTACCAATAGCTGCCTTTGACAATGATGTTGAGACTGATGTTGCTGTTGTTTGCAATGTTGTGTAGCCAGTTACTTCTGTTATTCTTGTGCCTGTTGTCTGTGGCTTAGTAGATAAATCTGTAAAAAGGCAAACCATACTTAAAAATAAATGCTGTAAAAGATGAAAAGGTTAGATTCCTGGGATTTGTTATTGTTGTATCTTGAAACAACGTTCTAATTGGATCATTTATTTTTTAATAATTACGAGATATATTTCTTTTTACATCAAAAGAGTAGATAGAGTACTAAGCTGACAGGGACTGCACACCCTTGTAGATAGCTCAATCAGTTAAGCGCTCGACTCCAGTGTATTGTGCTCATCCACGCATATAGGCGTGAGTTCGAGCCCTGTGAGATTCGGCTATCTTGTAATTTCCCTGGACAAGAAATTAACCGCTTGGTTGTCCCGATTTAACCATGCGATATTTGGGAAGCTGGTCCCGGTGTAAAGAAACTGAGTTTCTCCCATGAGAGAGTGTCCTAGCTACCATAGCAACATGTACGGAATAAACCTTGTATACGACGCCATTTGGGTACAGTGCTGAAACAAACGATGCATACAGCACTCAATGGCGAACACAATAGACAGATGGGTGGTAGGACACTCAGTCACGCGGACACTGTAGTTTATGACACCGGCTGCGATGGTTATCTCGATGTATGTTTGCTGATAAGGGAAAGCGCTGATCCTGATCTGCTGCATCCCTTGAAATGATGCTAAATGGTTTATGATATGGTTGGGCCATAGTGATCAGCGGCCTTGAAAGCGCTTAGAGGCCAAAAAGCAGTAGGCGCTATATAAATCTCTGCTATTATTGTTATTATTATTGTGGAAAGAGCCAGGACTCATCAACTGAAATTCTTAGGACATATACTCCGCTTGCCTGATGACGAGCATGCACTGTATGTTCCATCTCATGACAGGAGAAAACCCGGACAGCAAATAACACTGGTCTTCAAATACGTCCAGTGTCTCCTGGGGAACATGGACCATATGCTAAGTAAAAGTCAACTGTTAAAAATGGCTAATGGCCGCCGTGCCTGGAGGGAACTTGTGGTCGCCTGCTCTGCAGCCGAATGATGACGATGATAATATTTCTTTTGCTGAAGGACAAAGTGTTTTACACAGTTAAAATTCTTTTAAAAAAGAACATTTGCGTTAACAAAATGATGCCATCATATCAGGACCAAACAATTGTCCTAGTGCTCTTAACCCTAAAAATAGTACTTCTCACATTCGCAGTAGGAGTCGTTGCTGTCCAAGGTGGTTTCGTTAGGCGACTGTCCCAATACAACGAATAGAAGCGGATCCATTATAGATGAGTTACGAATACACTCAAATGATATGACATCACCCAATCCGAAACTGCCGTTCTGGGACAAACCCAAAACCCTTTTGGGGGACACCAGGATCGTCACATCTTTTCCTGAGGTAACTGGATCAGGAGAAAAAGTTGAAATTATATCAAAATGTGGAAATTAACTATAAATATTAAATATATGCACTACAGTTCAGGTATTCGTGTCAATCATTTGAAGGTTTTACACATTGATGGTTTAGCGTAACGCATGCTGATTTGGTAATGATGGCATATGTATTTCTGAATTGTCATTAATCGCTATTGCCAACGTGGTTGGTTAGACATATACAGTAGAATTGGTGTTTGGAGGCGAGAATTGGGTCATTGGTTCGAAAGCAACCCACATAACCTGAAACTAAAAACGTTAAAACTAACATTGACCAGGGAATACACTTCAAATTCTACAAACAACAGGCTAATGTGTAATTATAGTTTTCTTCTGAAACAAATGCAGATAATATACGGGAAACAAACTTGTTGGACTTTTGGGGCAATCTAATTTTAAATGGGCTGACCTAAAATGTGATAGGGAGCAGCTGGGGCAGCGAAGCCGCCACATTTAATTTCAAACTATTAAAGGGGGATCAAACATCAAGTCAACATTTTGTTTTAAATACACTATCAAAAGGTACGAGGTAATTTGTCACATGCTGTGCGGTTAGGGAAACCACATCTTGTACGCAACATCAAATCTGAAGTGTGAACATTATTGCGGACTTGCGGTTGAGTCGCTTCAAATTGAAAGCAGGTGAATATTCCGCACCCATACTAAACTTTACAGTATCGAATTAATTATACAGATTCAATTGTAACTAATGAACAATTGCCTTGTGAAAAGCGGCATTTTGGCGAATACAGACGTTTTGTGAAATAAGGGTGGGCCGATGCAACACTCAGTCGGCACCTCGCCTTGGCTGCGGGCATGTTTATCGGCTAAAGGGGAACGAGAGATTTCAAATAACCAGGTGTCCCTAAAAAATTGTGAAATTCTGAATTTTTGCAAGTGGTCCTAAGCTTTTCTATCAAAAAATCCCGGACTGAAAGGATTAAGCTGAGAACTTTTCTTTGGTACAAAAAAATGTGAAATTCTTAAGTTCGTATAGGAGGCAAATACGAAATTCAGCCTAGGTTTTCTCTGGAAAATAAGCATTACAAAATAGCCTTTTGTTTTCATTTAAGTTATTTCTACAGTTCAAATAAAAGGTAGGGGAAATCTATTGCGTGTCTTATCTTTATGAATCACAACATTATCACAGAAAAATATAGATGACGTGAAATCTCTGTTGCACCTTTAAATAGGCTTGTTAAATTGTATTTTGTTTTTTATTTATTTGGAAAAACATTTTCACAACAACGGGCAACAAATACCCGGCGGTGACATCTATACACATACACAATGATGTCCAGCAAGATGAGTTTGATAGCGATGTGCGCGTTGCCTAAACCTTGCCAAACATACCTTTAACCTCAAAAGGACGGAAATAAGCAGGCTGGGGAAAAGGAAATTGGTTTTCTAAGGAGACCCATCACGATAATATATTCAACGGCTGCTGGAAACGGCCTTCCAATATGAAATAGCCGGGTAATCAGTCAGTTGGATCGAATTTATAATACGAATAAAAAAATTCGTCCCTTAGCCATGGGCGCCGCCATTAGACATTATAGTACAGCTAGCACCAGACTATACATACAATGACTAGGACATCCTTTTTGAATTATGAACTATGTTTCCTGACAAATTTATTTGCACGATGTAGGATTCTGAAATTGCTGTATGTAATGAGAACATAATTATAGAAAATATTAACCGACGGAAATAAAAATCAATCGATCGGAAATGTCGTGTTGTGAATGTGGTACTTAAAAGTAGGGAAATCTTTTGGAGAGTAAATTGCGGTGAGTTGTCACTTCAAAAAGGCAATGCATTTTGATAATTATATTTAGCCAACGCTGTGATGTAGCGTGTTGTAGTGTAGTCGAAGGGTTGTATCTTGAATGGGTGGGGAGTCATTTTGAGAGTAAAATCTGGTGAGGGGGTTGTTACCTTCAGAGTATTGACGAGTGACGTTAAAAAAAAGTGTATGTGGTGTGTTATAACTTGGTGTTAATGTTTACATTTGCATTAGGGCAGGTTATTCCGAGAGGTTTAAATATGGCGAGTTACCACAGAGAATCATAATTTTTGGGTTTGCTTCTTTCCCAAACATCTTTTCAATATATTGAAATAGTATGTTATATCAAATACTTTCTGTAATGTGAGGTGACCAACTCACCACACCATATATTTACCCCTCTAAACTACCCTCTCTATACTTGACAAGTACCAAACCTCCTTTTTATTTCTTCGTAAACACAACAAAAAAGGAATGTTTACCAAACACCTTGCAAATACTCTCAATGAACTCACCAGATTTAAACGTACAAAAAGGCTTTCAATTTTGTAGGGTTTTCAAAACCATCCCCAATACATCAAATAGACGCCCACATCCAAAACTTGCCTATAAACTCTGCCAATAAGAGCAACTCGCAAAATTTGGAAACCCCCCCCCCCCCCCCCCCCCCCCCTATTAATGACTACCCCCCCACTTTAAAGTACAAAAAGTCCCAACTTGCCAAATAATATTACAATGATCAACTGTTGCCAAACAATTATCTTTGCCAAACTCTTCCACCTCCCGTGGATGTGATATCTCAAGATATTTTAATGCTCAAAATTTCCTGTCTGGCTACAATGATGGCAGCCACCGGTGTTGGCATTGACGAATATATTTATAGTTATTTTTTTTATCGGTCTTAACCTGGAATAGCGCCATGTAGTGTCGACGCTCCATTCCATTGGTTTTCAGGCAAGTAAGTTTAGAGGCCTTTTTTGAGGGGCACTATTTCATCAGGGACGGAGATAAACTTAGCATTCCAGCTCTGCCACTAAGTACAATCTGGGGTCCCAATTCTATTTACAAAATCGCTTATTTTGATGATTTTTCGCACTCTCGTTCGCACGTGTAGTTTCCTAGACAATTACCAACATAACTGTGCAAAATATATCATATTTTAAAATGGGGGCGCTCTTCCAAAAATGTGCTCTTATTGCTTTAAAATCCTTAAATGCCTTGTTTGCATTCAAAAAATCACGATGGTAGACCCGTGCCTTGTGTTTACGGGGACAGTTCTTCTAGATCACACACCATACCGCTATCTCCCTTTTTGGCGGTTGTTCGTCAGCTTGCTAGTCATTTTGCTCTAGGGAAGCAGAAGGCTGAAGCGCCGAAACGACGCGCCGCGCCGTCCCCGCCCCGCCCCCGGGCGGGCGTTATAATTCCTTTATATCATGATTGCAGTGATTGAGCCTATGTGATAGTTTTTACTATCATGGTTTGAAGAAAAAACCAGGTCCATAGAATATATAAATACAAAGATTGAGTGCCTATATTCTGTTCGATAGTAAAAAATATATTCATTCGGTCAAATTTTTGACTATTCCTTTCACTCGGCTTACCTCGTGAATGGAAAAGTCAAAATTTGACCTCTGATATATTTTTTACTATAACAACCTTATAGCATCAATATTTGTATAACATGCATTGCCTTAGATCTCACTGTCTACCATACCAGTTTAACACTATCTACTTATCTGGCTTAGTCTGCAGATGAAGCCTCAAATATATGCTGCATATGGTTAGAACTTACCACTTCGACGAATTTGTGCCTTTGATACTACGATAAGTATACAACACAGACAGCAGCCAAGTATCATAAATGTGCTCAAGAAAAAATTTATGTGGGCATTTTGTACAAGCTGGCCTACCATGTCAGATTCACTGCCCATATGTATAGTTTCTCATAAGAGTTGTTGCCAAAAAATACAAATTTCAATTTTTTTGGCCTTTTTGGGCCCAAAAAAGATGATTTGGCCCAAAAATTATTGATTTTTGAGGATTTTGATGTATTTGATATCTTCCAAACAAGATTTATCAGAAATTCCACTTTAAGTAATTTGGACTATATTTTTGTCTTAACTAACATAAAATTAAAAGATTAATTAAAATAAAGAAAATAAAAGCTCCAGAGCATTAAGGTCATTTGTTCCAAAATATTGTTTATTTTGACTTATGATGCACATAACATGTTTAAAGTAAGCACAAAAGCATCAAAACAATAACACATCTGTTGGAAACCTTAAAGTGGAATGCTTTACCTTTTCAGTAGAGAAATTTACAGTGTGATAACTTTAAAGGGGCAATTAAGAGTTACAAGATTGCATATCACGGCTGAACATGCACTAGTATTTTGGTCCGAAAATTTGGATTTTCTGTTTTCACGTATTGAAACTAGAAGACCTGTAGATTTAGATGAAAATCAGTTTTAACCAATATGGGCTATAATGTTAATCATAATTAACTATTAATGTAGTAAAACAAAGAAAATAAAAGCATTCTAGCGCATTTAAAGGTCAGTTTTCTCAAAATATTGTTATTTCTACAAATGATGTACATAACATGTTAAAAGTAAGCACAAAAGCATAAAAAACACATAACACAGTTCTGTTTGGACCTAAAGTGTGAATTCGTTGACTTTTAAGTAGAAATTACAGTAGTGTTTCACTTGAAAGGGGCAATTAGGATATGTTAAATGATTGCCGGATATGTCGGATAAACATTCACAAGTGATTTTGGTCGAAAATTGGATTTTCTGATTTCAACTGGAGGCGTGATGGGATACGATGATGTAAATGATGAAAAAAGTGAAACCTTCACTCCGTCTCTGTAGTAAAAAACAAAGAAAATAAAACATTCCAGAGCATTTAAGCTCATTTTCTCAAATATGTATATTTGAACTAATGGATTTAGAAACAGTTAAAGTAAGTACAAAAAAATCATTAAAAATGTTAAAACAGTTTTGACTGAACCCTAAAAGACATGCTCTCACTTTTTAAGTAAGAAATAACGCTGTGTTACATTTAAGGGGGCACTAGGGTATGTTAAAATATGTTTAGTCACGGATAAGTCAAAATTGTGATTTTGGACTGAAATGTGATTTGCTAATTTCCTGTAAATGTACCTGCATAACTTTCAACATAGTCTTTAGGAAAAAATCAGTTTGAAACAATGTGCACGACACGCACTTGGGTCATAATTAATAAATCAATGTAGAAAATAACAAAAAGAAAATTTAACTGTAGTATTATGGTCTTTGAAGACATTCTGCCGCCAAATACGTTAATTTAAATAAAATCAGAGACTTGACAGGAAACATCAAGACCTTACGAAGATGTAACATAATTAATATTATTACCCTTTTACTTTTAATATAATATAAAAATAGCATCTTAACAGCCTAGTATAAGATTTACAGATTAATAAATTATAAAGAGTGCAGTAAATATTACTTAATTGTTGTAACCCACGCTTGGGCCAAAAGAATTAATATTATTTTGTATTTATCATGCTTTAATGATTAACTTACTTTGTTCACACAACATTTAGCAAATATAGTGCATACAGTCTGGTAAGTATCATTTATTTATGCATTGTATTAAAACTATTGTTACGTAAAACTATCCTCCTCTTTCATTCTCACGACGACTCGTCAAAGAGCGGGTGGAGAGCCCACGTAGCAGGCATTCGCCTCTCAGGGACTGGGACAAGGAAGCTGGCCAACCATCACATCAACACGTTGGAGCTGTTGGCAGTTCATCTGGCCGCTGCGACGAGCCTCTCAATATAGTCAGGGAAGGCACTCCTAGTCCAGTGTGGCGACACCACGTCGGTCGTCTCCACATAACAAAAACAAGCAGGAGGAACCAGGAGTCGCACCCTTTTCCTACAGACAGTCAAAAGTCCTGTGTGGTGGTGTCTCCGTCATCGCGATCACCCTGACAGCCGTCCACCTTCCCGGGGGAAGAAATACCCGGCAGATGCCCTATCGAGGAAGACATCCGGGGAGTCGGGCCATCGGAGTCCGGCGGTTGTCGGTGGAGTGACACCTCAACACCAAGATATGCAAGATAGTTTTCAACAGGCTAGAACACGTGGACGTTCACAAAAACCGGCCTCAATACGCCCAGCTCCCGGAAATACTGCTCCATGGGCCAGGGACCCAGGGCCCTTTAACAGGGGGACGCCACCAAGAGTGGGACGGAGTCGCAGTTTACGCCTTCCCTCCGATCGCCCAGTTCCTCGAGTTCTTCTCAAGTTCACCAGGACAAAGCAACTGCCGCAGATTTGGTGTGCCCCAAATTTGCCCGGCAACGTGGTTTTCCAAGACTCCGTCGCGCTGACGCAAACCGATTGACTCTTTCCAAGAGGAAGGACCTGATCAAGACTAGGGGGGGGGGGTCTCCTTCGATGGGAGACTCTGAAGGCGATCGACCTGACGGACATGGTTAATTTCATCCAGTCCTACAGAGCAGCAGGCCTGTCGCTCCAAGCTGCCCCGTCTGGCGCGGGAGAGGCAAGGAGACCTTACAACAAGGTAGACTTATAATTCTAGACTGGTCAAACCGGGAACTGGTGCAGGGATCACCAAGTGGACCCTCTGCGAGCCACTCTAAAGGAGGTGGGGGAATTCTCGTCCTTGAGCAGGTTTGTTTGAAGTGGAGCCAACCCACGCACAGTCAAGGAGTTGCCCGCAGGGCAGTAGGAGCCATTCATCTGGGGTTTGGCGGAGCATCACCGTGTCTAACTCACCAGCGCTTCATATGACCTCATCAAGGGAATGGCTACATCGACGGCCGCTGAACGCTCTCTGGTACCATCATGGAACTGCCACCAGTCCTCCAGCATCTCTACAGCTCTCCTTAGGAGCCTCTTCACCAGGGGGGGGCGTCTCTAGCGGACACCAAGAAGACTGTCTTCCTTGTCGCCGCAGCTCAGGCAGGAGAGTATCGGATATCCTTCTCTGTCTATAGCAGAGAATCACCTCACCTCACAGGGACGCCGCTCTCCTTCTTCCCCGATCAGGTGACCTGGCCAAGAATCACTCTCTCAGCTTCACTCCAACAGCCGATCATCCTCCCAGAATCTCCCGACAAGAGATGAGGACCCTGGTGTCCAGTAGAGCCTTGAAGGTGTTACCTAACAATACTCAGCCCTATATGGGGGCTCACGACCGTTTTTTCCACAACTCAGAAAGCCGGTTCGCCTGGCCTCCAAGACGACATAGCCAGCATGGATACGTGGCAGTCATAAAGGAGAGGCCTAGCTAGTACGGAGGTACGTCTGACGGGGGGGACGACAAAGGAGCTCACGACCGTAAGATCTCAGGCGGCTGCCTTTAGGCTCCTACCGGGGAGCTTCTATACAAGATGTTTCATGGACGCTATGGGATGGGCTTATCCTTCTACATTCAAACAAGTTTATCTCCGAGATGACCTAGTACGCAGCGGTTCAACGGCAGCTAGGATCCTGAATCGGCTTACTCGTCATCACAGGCAATACCTCACAGTCTTCCAGTCGCCAAGCTCCCAGTAGCACTTTACCCATTGACTGCGGTAAGTGCAACTCTTCTATTATTGGTTTGTTAAACCCTTCTCCCGGCGAGAACCATATCACCATAGTCCGCTTGCCTAGGGCCCGAGCAGTCTGGTATCCGGGTTTTTGAATCTACCCAGTTGCATTCTGTGGCATAAGTCAAGCTGAATGGGAAGTACTAGGATGATGTAGGTGATTCCCATCACCCCCAGGGGAGGTCATATCACCATAATACTTCGTATACTTTACCATTCAAGCATGTGCTCCCCCCCCCCCGGTCCGGGCCGCTGCGCCCCCAGGTCGGGGATAACGGTGTTCGATCTCCAGCCCGTGGAGTTCAACCCGGTGAAAAGAGAATACCAAAATGATCCAGAAGTCAGTTGGTTTATTAGATCATCGCCCCGATGCGTTGCGCAGTCAGGGGTCGTCGAACGTTCCAGTGGGTAACTTCTGGGTGTCCTACAGATTCTTCAAATTAGGGAACACAAAGACCAAATTCTTGGAATATTGTATTGAAAAGACATTTTATCAAAAATCGGATAGAAACAATTATTAGAAACGAGTCAGTGGATTAATGCAAATGGATTTAGCAAAAATAAAAATAAATGCTGTTGTGGGTCCAGTATGGGTTTCCGTACATGGGGAAAAAACTATGTAGGACTTTATTTCTAATTAAAAAATGACAGCATTATATTAGGTCAGTCAAAAGAGTTTTAACATGTTTTGATTGATTTTGTGCTACTTTTTAAACATTCATTGGTTTCAAAGATACGTTATGTTGAGAAAATGGCCTTAAATGCTCCTGGAAAGCTTTTAGTTCCTTGTTTCTACTACATTAATTTGTGTATTATGGACTTAAAATATGCCCATATTGCTTTTTAAAAAACTGATTTTCATCTAAAACTCCATGTAACACTACTGGATTTCTACTTAAAAGTAATAAGCAATCACACTTAGGTCAAAACAGAACTGTGTTAATGGGTTTTTGATGCTTTTGTGTTACTTTTAAAACTGTTGTGCATAATAAGTTTCAAATAAACAATATTGGAAAAATGACCTTAAATGCTCTGGAAGGTTTATGTTCTTTATTTTAAGTATCGTTAATTTGTTATTTAAGACCGTAAATATAGTCCAAATTACTTAAAAGTGGTAAGTTTCTGATAAAAGCTTATTTTGAAGATATCAAATACATTCAAATCTCAAAAAATCATATTTTTGGCCCAAAAAATCATCTTTTTGGCCCAAAAAGGGCCAAAAAAAAATTTAATTTAAATTGGTATTTTGGCAACAACTCTTATGAGAAACTAAACCAATAGCAGTTGATCTGACATGGTTGCCAGCTTGTAACAAAAAAATGCCAACATAAATTTTTTATGGCACATTTATGATACTGGCTGGGTCTGACAGGGGTGACGAACGTAATTCATTACTCTTTAATTCAATTTATTGTTGTGTTTCCAGTTAGCTGGCTGATACAAAATAATTTTACAGATCCACCTTGTTTGTAATGAGTATTGCTGACAAAAACAATAATTGTCATTTTCTTTCTGGTATATGAATAAAAATATTTCGCTTCTTAACATCTTGTGCAATGACACGATAAAGGTTTTGTAACCTGTAGGTGCAGAGTAGAGCGCCAGAAAAGCGTTTTTTTTCAATCCTTAAATGTAGGGTATACCTTTATATTGAATTTTCATGTTGGGATTGCAACTGATACCAAGGGTTGTTATTGTTAACATTGAACAGAGATCTATTATTCTTGGTATTCAAAACTTATTTAAAAACATTGTGCTTTTGGTATTCACTACAGAATTTCCAGCGAAACTAGGACAAGCTTAACATTATTATATGTTATATTGTGTAGACCAAGAGAAAATTCCATGAAAAGAAACTTATAGGCATTTTAGTAGAAGCATTTGAAACATGTTCAGATGATTTTATGCTGATATGAATATGCCGGTTGCTTTGCTGTTATTTTGAGGCAAAGGGGTCAAAATTCAAGAAATTAAAATGGCCGCCAAAAATACCATTAAATTTTTGTAAAAAAAAGTAGAAAAAGTTCGTAATTTTCCACAGTTAACAGACATAAACTTACTCTCTACACAGACTTTTGCCAACTGAGTATCAACACTTAATTAGTCTCATAAAAATCTAGCCTCAAGGGGTAAAATTGGACCAAAATCAAGATGGGCCGCCAAAAATATCATACAAACAAAAAAACAAAAAAAAAAAAAAAAAAAAAAAAACAATAACTCACAAACTTAATTTTAGGCGGTCAATCCACAATAATTCAGTGTATTAAACACCACTGTCTATCGAAGGAGTATATTGGTGGAGTAATTATTATCCAATTCTCGTAGTTGTAGCCCAAGGCGGAAATGTTGATCCCATTCAAAATGGCTGATAAATTCTGACAGGGCAGCAATAGAGCAAGGGCATGCAGGGGACGCCGGTCCAGGCGCCCGTGGCGGGGCTGTCGAGGGCACAGTGGTCTAAACCAGGATTGACAAAAAAAAAAAACTCCATCTACCTGTTTAGGATAGTGTTTTGATGATACAACTTTCTAGACTTCTATTTTGGGATGCCAGTTAAACTTTATGGCTGAGTGGGCAAAGGGATCAAAAAATTTACAAAAAAGATGGCTACCAAAAGAGAATATTTTCACTGATAGTTAAAAAGGTGAGGTAATAGTTTGCATATAGTCGTCTGCCACCAGAAAAGTAACTGTCTGTGCAAGTCCAAAGACCTGACCAAGGTTTCTTTACTACATGATTCCATTTCTCGTACTGGGATAAGATTCAAGAGAAGTATATGTTTTATGTATGACAAAGTAAATTAAAGGTGCACGAGAAGATTTTTGAGGCATCATATATTGGTCATAAAAAATGACTTACATAGACTAGACAATCAATAGATTTCTTACGTGTATTTGGGCTACAGAGAGAAAAGTCTAAAAATCGAGAAAAAGGCGCATTCTGATTTTGCTTAGATTTCAATGTAAAGCATAGGATGAATTTCGTATTGCTACTATACGAAATTAGTAAACTTCACAATTTTTGAACCAAAGAAAAACAACACTTCTCAATCTATAATAATCTTTCAGATGGGGATTTGTTGATGGAAAGCTTTACCATCAGGGCAAAAACAGTACTTTCAATTTAGGGACCCCTAAAAATTTGAAATCTCTTGTTTCACCCTTTAAAGACTAGATGCCTGGATCCCGGTTGGCCTATATGATGAGTTCTCCTTCCTTTCCAGGACTTACAATGCATTTAAAAAAAAAACCAATAGTTTTTTTTTTTAATGTTTTTAGATCAATTTAAAGTCTGACTCAGCGAATTTCGAAATATTATTTTTTTGTGTAATAATGAAAAATAGAAATTTGAGAACATTTGAGATGAATCGATTTTTCGTTTTGATGCAGTCAACATTTATGTTGTCTTTACGTCCCATAGGATACTGTGTATAACAACATTCCAGATCCGGATTTTATACCATTGTAATTTTCTTATGAAGGTAATTTATTTAAGCTTAGGCACTTTCACACAGTGATTAGTATATGGACAAGCATTTATGTACTTCAAAAAACAACGTTTTTTGTAATATGATGGCGCCCTCCTCAGAAACTCTGAGTCGTCCATTAATGCTATGTGGCCATTAAATGCCTATTATCGTTTCGAATTTACTTTTGAGAATAAGCTGAGCAACATACATGCAAAAATGAGATCGCATACCTTAATTTCAGTAAACTAATTAACGATACATTATGTTCTAAACCTTTTAGTAAAATTGAGACGAAATCTTTAAGTAATTGCTGACACCACCACTGTAAAACTATTTTTTCATCTTTACCCTCAAAGCGATAACGTCTGCATTTATTACCCCTCGCAGAGAAATAAAACAATGGAAAAGCAACATTTTGAGCAGCGCACTGTCAGCCCATCAATCGGATCAAGCCTTTTATATTTGGTAAACGCATAAAAAATGTGCACATAATGGTAAAGGTTTAAACCAATATAATATAAGCCAAAGGCTTCGTAAAGCAGATAACACCAATATAAAATGTAAAGACCCGGTGATAGGACCCCAGATCAAACTTAGGGAAAATCCTAAGAAAAATCAGCAAAGCATTTATATATTATCGTCTACAAAATACTATAATGGTTATATTCCCAAATTCCTTCCATTGAAATTACCCGAAGCCAACCAAAAGAAATGTGTGAAATACACCACCCTGACGTAATTTTACGCAAAGCAGCATTTTGCATTATATCGAGCAAAATAATATAATGTTGAGATTCCCAATTTCAACTCCTAAGTGAAATGAACACCGAAAGCCAAGCAAAAACGATGGTGGAAATACACCCAAAACCCGACGTGAATTTACTCAAAGGCAATCAGAAAAATAGCAAAAAATAGCAAACGGAAGCCTTAGCATTACTAGCATTTACTCATAAGTTTGGAACATACTCGAAGATGGTTCCGAGCATCTTCGCAGGAGAGTTACCTGCGAGGAAATTGCATATCTAAATATAAGAGAGTTTTACTATATGCAATGAAATCTATACACTTTATATCATTTTATTTTTGAAAATTATGCAACAAAAATAACCCGAGAGAAGGTTTTCGAGCATCCTCGCAGGGAATATCCTGCAGACAGTTTTGCAATTTGGATAGTTTTAATTTATAACTTAAATATTAAAATTTATAAAACCCAAATGCTCAAACGAAGAATTTAATCCATAGCTTAAATCGAATTGTTGCACAAAAAATAAATCCCTCCCAAAACGTATACGTGTATTACATTCGCTAACCTGATACGAAGAGCATTTGAAAACTCGTGTACTCCACAAGCTAAAATAGGGAGTGGTGGGTGGGGATGAACAATAACTTGAATCCTTCTTTGACGCCGTCTGACATGGAGTGATACCAGAATAAAATAACCTGCTGACAAAAGATAAAGGGCCCGCGCCCTGAATGGATGATACAAAAGGTAGAAACAACCACCATTTGGATTTCTGACTTCGGTCGTCAGAGCAGTAAACCAAGTATGACGACGGTGACCCCTCAGGTCACCAAATAGGGGACGGACTATTTCTCTGCGGGGGTAAATGGGTGTTTTTCTCTGACAAGCTTCAAAAACTATTATGTTCATCATATTCCTTAACAATTCAATATCAACCCTATACATATGGAAGTTTTAACTTCAAATTCCAAGTAGTTTTCTTTGTTTTTCTGCATTTGGACTACTGGGTTCTAATCTCAATTGAAAACAAGTAAAATAGGAAAATGGTTTTATGTTAATCATTCATATTATGGACCGATATGATGCAACAAAATTATTAAAACGTTTATTAAATCGCATTCGTTTTCTTCCGATGTTCCAACCATCTTTTACTTCCAAATTTTTTATTTTATTATATCTGTTTATATAGATATTTTTTAGAGCACAATACAAAATAGTCCCACAATCTTCAGTAACAGTTAGCATTCACTGTTCCAGAAAGTTTTAATATAATTCGTAGAGATTACTCTCACAGATAATGATATTATATAAAAGAATGAATTGGAAATAAGCTATCTTTTTTGAACTAATATTTTCTCTGTTTGAACAATCAAGAAGTTATCACAAACTTATTTCCATATTAAAAATTATCTTCTCATAATTAGTGAAGAAAGGCTTTTGTTTGTTATGATTCCACATCTATAGATTCTTTGGGAATTGATGCAAGAAACATATAGAGCATTTCTCAAACCGGTAATATGGAATTGTTTTTACTTTTGTCAAAGCAACTCAGGTCCTCGATTCTTAGTCTTTTCTTTAGCAGACTTGTTGCAATTGCATAACTTACCTTAATCAACTTGTTAACAAAAAACAAATTATACATACATTTTAATAAATTCACAAATTCGCCTAATTGGAAGCTTTTTCCAATGCGAATGTCATTCAAATAAATCATTCAAGCTTGTATTCATTCTAACTAACAGAACTCTGCTAAATTGCGGTCTATTTTATCATACTCCATAAAAGAGCATTGTTGGAGATATTATTTTACCTTATTTTGCAGAAAATCCATGCATTTCTAGAGTACTTTGACCCTGCACTGACAATTTCTACCACATTTTCAGATGTGCAAGGTCTCCCCAAGGATCAAACCAATGCTCTACGATTCTTTTTCCCTAGTACACCATTGTTCTGATATTCCAGATAATCCCCATTTTATATTAAGAACACAAATTTATATTCCAAATTAAGCATATTCCAACCACCATATTCCACATACCCCGGCATATTGGTTTCTCTTTTAACTTTCTCACAGAAAAACTTTATCTGGGAATGAACCTTTTAATAAATATTGAGTTCCCAGCCTATCGGAAGTTGATATTTGAAGAGTGTTTATACCTTTTTTTTGCCAAATAATGATTTTTCCCCCCTTTCTTGCTTTCCGACCATTTTACCTTTTTCCTCAATACTGATTATTTTTTTTTTTTGTTCAATTGAGATTCTATCCGCTACGTTTTTATCCTTACTGAAAATAATCACTAGACATTTAACAGGGCTTTCCATGCATTTTATGAACTAGCGGACAATAATGGCATACATTTCAACATGATTGGGAGCATTTTACGGTTTTACCCGGTAGCCTTAAATTGGCCCATATTGGCAAAGTGACACCCCAATTTGAGATTAGCTACCTAGCATTTATATAAGGGTCAATACTAACTACCAGAGGTGCAAACCTTTTCTATAGTGGGGGGGGGAGGGAAGACAATGACGTTTGACCTGGTCCATGCTCCTCCTCTAAGTTGGGGGTCTTATAATATAGGTCAACGGCATCTTCGTCCACTACAAAACATTACTAATTTTGAAGTGGGTGGTGTTAAGCATTTAAAGATCCCAAATGTTTCGTTTAATCGATGTAATACCAAATATATCTTACGTCTTTTGGAAATTGTGTTGTAAGAACAATCTGACTGAACTCTACATGATCGTTCCGGACCAATCATTAATAATGGGAAGGAATCTACATTTCCTCGTCTGACGATTCTCACCTTCCACGGATATATTGGAATATATGCCTTGTTGGCCTTTCCAACTGCTAGCAAGCTTCGTTTCGAATGCGAACGTCAGATAGTCCTACAATTTTATATATTTTCTTTGCATACATAAAGTATGACATATAGCGCAGCATACACGGCTAAAACCAAAATTTAACAAAGCATATCCTTAAGTAGGTCAATGGCCTCTTTTTTATATTCCCCTACGATAACTATAGAAATAGAATGTCATTGCAATTTGAATCGCTCAAGTAGTGTCTTTCCTTTCACTGGATCACAGTACTCCATGTACTGTCCGTTTCTTTATGAAATAACTTTGAATAAAACCACACTTTAGGAAGGATATCTTTTTTCATTTTATTATGTATTTTTTGTTGTGTGGCGGGGCCCCATTTTTGAAGTTTCTCCAATTTGGGCTCGTGGGAAAGAACGAAGCTACTTAAGTTATTGAAATTTTTTAAAATGGGCCCCGCCTCAAGCTTCAAGGGACTGTTATATAGAGTAAGTCGGGTGAAGTTTTAAAAATCAGAAATCATTAATTACAAAAAATAAATTTAAATATTTTTGCATTTGGCGGGCCATTTTGAAATTTTTTGTTACATTTGACCGCAGTTGCACTCAAATTCAGCAAAGCAACCGTCAATTTCGTAATCAGCACAAAACTTCAGTCTAAGAAAAGTTGTTTGAAACGCGTCTACTAAAAAATGCCTGTACTTCCTTAATTAAGCATCTTTTTTGAGAATCTCGTCTAGTCTATTGTGAAGAAATTTTATTCGCAACTATTAAGTTTGCATTTAATGTTGTGCGGGCCCTTGAAGTGATTGTATTCACCAGATCGAGACCAGATTGTCACGTCATAAAAACCCTTTTTGTTTGAGAGTTTTCGTGGTGCATGCGTAACAATCACTATTGGTAAGTCAGACGTGTCCACTCACTGAATCAACATCACATTTACCAGCTCCGTTTTGCACACACTGAGATTTGAATACATACAGGGTAGGACGAGTACCCCTCTCTCGTCATTCACAAGTAATGGAGTAATTTATTATTAAAGTTTACTCCCAGCTCTTGTTTAGTTTTCAGAACGTGTTCGTTCCAAGAGTTTCTATATAGATAGAGGAGGCAAAATCGTTACTTAATCTTTAGAAATGCACCGTCTCGCATGTTTTGCCGACCACAAAGAAACCATAGAGTACCAACAATAGAAAGCAATGGCAGCTGCCTCCGCTTCTTCCATATGCTGTGGGTGCCGCTTTGCATATACACTAAACAGTAGTGATACAAATTGATTATTGTTAGAGGTGGCCAGGTGTAATAATAGGGCACCTGGATCATTGTGCTCAGATACTCTTTTTTCTCAAATTAATGCATGCGCGCTTAGTGAAAAGATGTATTCATTGAGGCGGTTTATTTTAATCAAGACGACGACGTTCATTTCAATTTCATATCGTTGTGTGGCCATGGGTAGGACAAAATTTAAACCACCCAACAGCACCCAACATCCACCAACTGATATTTTGCCGGTTTGTTTTGTATCGAATTGACATTATGTGTGTATACAAGCCCCAAACTAATAATTATGCCGTGCAATTATTCAAAAATGTCAGCGCCCAGCACGGACGACTGTTTTTGAGAATGGGCTTTCACCCCCTTGGTGCTTGTGTTCATATGTGTGATACTACCTGGTCAGGTACCATTATAAATGTGTTGAACTGTAAATTTTTGTGGCCGGGGTGTTTTACTGTTGTTGTGTTTACCCGACCACGTGTGGGGTAAAGGCTGAATAAGATAGTCTTAGACATGAGGGAACCACTAGAGGTGAATGAGATTTATTAGATCCCCTACACTCTTTAATCCTCCGGAAAAGTCTCCTTGAAGTGTCAGACCAGTCCATCTCTGGGGAAACCAACCAACTGACCCAAGATGAGACGAGACCAAACTAACCGAGCTCCTAAACACCGAAGTATTAGACCTAGTACCCTCGCGAGCCGAGTTAAAATATTTAGCGAGTCCCGTTCCCATAAATTTCATTATCACAAATTTAAAAGAAATATTAGAATGACAATCCCATACCCGTTGCAATGCACAGTATCAATAAATATCCCCATCTGAAAAGTATTGCGCCGATATTTCAACAAATTTTTAAAAGCATTTTTTGAAGAGCATGAAACTTGGTACATGCTTCTATAGCATCAGAGGTTCCGAAAAAAAATAGACCTCCAAAAATATTACGCCCCCTGGTGGCCCCCATATTTGAATTCGCAAAATGCCGCCAAATCACATTTTTTGACATATCTTTAAATTCTACCTGTCAACTAAAACCCACTTTGATGTGTCCTAAAACCGTATGTTTTTGACCTGTTGCGATTTCATAATGTTTTGGAGGCTGCCATATTGATTTCAAGAAGGCCGCATGAAATGGTAAAACCGCCAAAATCGACTTTTTTGGACAGATCTTTAATTCTACCACAACTCAAACCACAGTTTGATGTGCTAAACCTAGGTTTTTGATACAAATGAACCTGTTGGTGATTTCTAATTTTATTTGGAGTGCCCATATTGAATTCCAAGATGGCCGCATGAAATTTTTTAAAAATGGTGTCAAATTTGCCATTTTAGCCATATTTCCAATTCTGCTAGCAGTTTCTGATTAAAGTTCAGGTTTCTATATCTATGTTTTTGTTTACCCAGGAACTTTTAAGTGTCATGAAGTGTTCTTCAGATGGCTACCATATGGGATTCAAGATGGCAGGCAAAGATTTTAGTAAAAAAATATTTATTAAAACACAGATTTCTAGTAGTTATGTCTAACGTTTTTGTGGGCCGCGAACAGACCCCTCTATACGACATATCAAAGTACGACTAACCGTGAATATCCAACGGCAGCGCGCCTAAATTTCGGACGATTCACCGCCAACCGCGATGAATCGCCGTCGCTTAACCCAAGTGTTTTTTCTCCCAAATGGTCAAAGAATCCAATCTTATCCGATAGCCCTTGCAATGAATAAACATTGGCGGGTGGCGTCTTAAGGTCACCCAGGGTAAAGTGGTTGATCGCTAGTCGTATCCCCCTTTCACCTCGAGAGGGAAATAAACCGATAGCTAACCCGGGGGCTCTCCCATCTTGGAAGTGACTGTTTGTAAGGCTGTTAAGACCCAGGCTTTTCAGCATCGTTTTCCGTCACCCAAAACTCACTTTTTAAATTTTAGCTCACATGCTCAAAAGACCCCTATAAATATTGTGAAAATTTTAAACAGTCACAACAAAAAAACATACAAAAAAAACTCATTTTGGGAGGATATTTTGAAAATTGTCGCCCAATACTAACCTCTATTTGGATTTAAAAAATTTGCAACAATCCCGCAGCCCAAAGACCGCCATTTGTGGAAAATTTTGTAAATTGTCACATGCGGAAAACCCTCAATTTTGTGCAATTTTGGCTCTCTATCACCCAAGACCCTATGTTTATGGGTCACCGAATGTTCCCTTGGGTTTGGGAAGCACGCGTCTTCAAAAACCAACCCATCAATAACACAATTTCATATTGGAGGGACCAGGAGGAAAGGAGGATTGATATCCGCGGCACTTTCAACCGATTTGCAATTATGGGGCGGCCATCTTAAAAATTAAATGATGGGACGCGTTTGGATAAAATTATAATACCACCAATTTGTTTTCGCTTTGTATCAAAAAACATAAGGTAGAGACACTTCCTTGATCTTGCCTCTAGGTAAGTGTCGAAAAAAGAATTATGACCTAAAACCGGTTATTTTTTTGGCGCCCATTTTGGGAATTCACCAAATATGGCGGCCACCAGGGAGCGTAAATATGTTTGGGTCTATTTTTTCGGAACCTCTGATGCTATAAAGTCAGTACAAAGTTTATGCTTTCTTTTCTTCGATTCCTGCAAAATTCCCCTTAACTGCTCAAACTACATATAATCTACAAGACACACTTATGATCTCAATTTAGCAAAGAATAATATCGTCTCTGTCCACTAATTCGAGCGCGAAGGGTCTATTCCTTGGAACTCTTGTGGCAATTTGGCAGCACACTACAATATTGTAATTCTGTTAAATATTGCCGCAAGCAATTCAATCAGACACGGTATGAGTACATTTCTTTCTTTATAGCACTTGTATTTTGTTTGTTTGGTATTGAGTATCAATCTTAATTTGCATGTTTTTTATTTTTTACTATATAGTACCTGTATCTCGATTATAGTTTCCGCTATAAGAGGAAAGTTTAGCTGTCCACTCCTGCCTATTTGGGCCTCCAGTTCTTTTCTCCTCAATAATATGATCCTGTCATTATTTAATATCTTTAAATTGTACAGCCTGGTAAATGAGTAATTTTGTTACTAAAATTAAAAATTAACAAATTTGAATTTTCACATTGTACCTCCCATCCACTGACGACCAAAATATATACACTATTACTGACATGACTTTTCAAAAAGTGAAACTGAGAATTAATCGAACAAAACCATACAATCTCGTTAGCTAGTTTTCAAACCGAACCGATACTTCTAAAATTCTTTGAGAAAACAATTATTGATACGATAATCCTGTTCCAACATCACTTTTCCCGATGATTTATACAATTGTATGTATTCCAGATCCAGTCCGGAATTGTAATTACAATGAATTTACATTGTTAATCTAAGCAATATCGAGCGTGACCATAATTAATTAGTTTCGATAATCATTTCGCATTTTCTCAAGGTTTTTATTGAAGGTTTATAATGCATAATGAACGAGACGTTTTATTGAAAGGAATATCAGTCAAAACAATGCAGGTTTTATTTCCAATATACATCTTATTTTCTGGCATCTATTTTATAATATCCTATTCAATATTAATTAGAAATTTGGGGGTCTCTGCTTTGTTATGATTACATGTACGTCCTTTTGTTTCAATTTCGATTCAAAGAAATTCATTGTTGATTGGTTGGTCGTCTGAGAAGATGCCTGCAGACTTTAGAGATTTTCAAAATAAATCGGCCCGAAATCTGGGTTTATAATAAGCTTGCTGATACAAAAATATTGAAATACTTGTGACCAGGCACCTTCGCCACTTGTATTTAGAAGGTAAGTGTAGTGAAGTGAATCAAACGACCGACTCAAATCTAACGTTTGTAAATTCGAGTCTCGCCTGTGGCCAAAGTGAGTACTTGGTGAAGTCAAAATAATTGAACCCTGATTGTGTCCGCCCATTTTGAATCTTTAAGTAATTATATATCTAACATAGTTGGTATATTCACAATCGGTTAGTACTAGACCGAGTACAGTCGTTTTTGAATCAAGGAGTCCGGTTTTCCTCTTTTCTGCTCTGTCCACGGATTCACATTGAAATAAACGGCGTTCAGCAAAGGAAATCAGTGTCCAGAAGAAATTCAGGCTATTTTATTCACTGCAGGGATTCTTGATTCGGAACGACTCGGCTAGACCTTAACGATTGGAATGTTTGCGCAAATTAAAGAATATGAAATAAGCTTAAATAATTTAAAAACACAAAAAAACTATTTATATATTTAAAAATTCAAAAATGGCGGACACAATCGGGTCAAGTTTTGTTTACTCATCCTGTAGTACTTTAACTCGTGCCTTTTATACCCGGGGTACGAACCCCAAAACTCCTGGTGTGTTTTCATCTACGTATTTTTCATAAAATTACTGTGATTATGACGTGAGAGGATCTTGATTTGAGCAGGCGGGACGATTCTTCATTTGTTGTTTAAAGTTTGGGTTGCGTTTGGCATTACTTGTGCAGAAAAAAAAAGTTATTGCAGTTGAAGCTTTGGAACTTGTTATGCGAGTGCTGCTGTGGAATATTTACATAAAGCAATTGAAAAACCATATCTGATGTGATTGCGCCCCTCTAATGTTCAAGAAAAAGCCACATTTACAATTTTTGTGTTATGGAAGTTTTTCTACCTTTTATTCATATGACCAGAGATGTACAGAAATGGTCCCTTTTTAATGTATAAGACCCACATGGTGGCAATGCTTCCAAAGGCTACTTCGTTTAACTTTTGGTAAAAAAAGTATCAAAATCGTTTTGAACAATATATTTATTTAATCGTTACTATTACTAATAGTTTTGATGGAGTGTTGTATTGGTTTTCGGGCTCTGAGTGAATTTGAAGTGAAAAAGTAAACATGTTGTCAATAGTTTAAGAGCGATATATCCTTGAGAAACGGGTATCGCAAAAATGTCATTGATTTTCGACAGTCGTGTGGCTGTTAGGATTAGATACGTTGTATAATGTCATCCACTGGCCCATCGCGCTATTGACCACTGTACTATGTCAGTCCGTATTCGAACGGATGAGAGTCGAATTTCTTGAAGGGTAGAGATGAATCACATGAATTCACGAATAAATGCGCTTCCGGGCTCCGTTTATAACTGCTCGAATGAGGAAAAGTTTTTATTTTAAGGTTTACTAAACAAGCTTGAACAAGGCTGTGGATCACGAGATGCTCTTTTGAAGTCAAGATGGGTGAGATTACCGGAAGTGTTCAATTTAATGCCAACATAATTAACAGCTTTTAATACTTTACAATTCAAAGTTAACTGAGTTATCATTGCAACTATCATCAAAGCTTTTTGTAATAATGGGTTTGGAATTGATTTTCCATATTTTAAGCAATGAAGAAACAGGAAAAAACGAACGAGGAAAAGCATCGATATCAAACACTTTATGATGTGCGTCATTTTCTGAATGGGCGTTACTTCATGTAAATGCAATGTTATTGCATGTCTTGTACATTTGGTATAATTAATTGCCAGATATCCACTACATTATTTTCCTTTTTGCTAAGCGGACTTTTGCTTGGATTCTTACACACGTGTTTTAGTTATATTCTTGATCAAAATACAACAAAACATTTTTAAAAAAGACCAATGTGAATAATTTGCTATTTGTCCTAACTGTGAAAACAAAACCACAAAATTCAAACCAATAGAGCTAATGTTCCATTATATTGTGCTAACAACATCCCTAGGTTATACACCACCCAACTCAATCAACCATCCAGTGTAGTGTATGGAAAAACTGACAAGAAAACATGCGTCTATATAACAGAAACCAATTCCATATGATTAACCATTCTAGTTTTTAGTAATCGTTATAAATTGGATATTGTGTAATGATAGTGGATGAAGTATGTGGCACTTTGAGTTAAACGTTACATGTCGGAAATTGCTGATTGTATTGTTGCATTATTTTCATTTTGTATAATCAATATATACATTTGGCAAACCTTTGATAACAGCTACAATTAACAAACAATTCCTTGAAAATTGACCACCTTTACCATAGACATTTTGGGTGAAGCATATTTGATATTATGACAAAAATTATAATCCAACTATTCAGCAGAAACAGGATAGATGGCAAGGTCACACTCACAAACATACATGCACACATCATACTTAAAACCATATTCCGTGTTTGTTTTGACGCTCTTTATCATTATTCACGAAAACAATTGCCGCCCGGTCTGGATGGGTTCTCTGATTCAGGACAAATCAAGGTTTTTCGTCATATAGAAATATCCCCCCCAGCAATGTGATGGTAAAAATTACTTACTGGGCATCCAATCCAAAAACCTTCCAGTGTTGTAGGTCTCACCACGCTTGCGTACTAGTATCAAATTCAATCCGCGCAAAATTTAGGGGAATTTAGCTGTGGAAGCCATTGAGGTGTTGGAAGTAGATGTTATATAGGATCAGTGTCCACATGAAATGCCCCTTAAGATATTTACTGAGAGTAAATTTCGGTGTTATTTGAGGCAAAACTGGTCAACGTCACGTAAAATACGCGCCACCATCATATTAGTGTCGTTTGGAGCTAAAAAGGCGTCAATATACAGGGGTTTCAAAGTATAAGTTCCCCAAAACATTATTTTAATTAATGAAATACAAAATACACAATCGTCAACAAATACCAAATGCAAATGACTGGGGAAGCTCTTGCGATCTTGTGAAAAAATAAAATCCAATCACGCATACCAAAACGAACCTAATTGAAGAAAAATGTGTCAGTTAAAAAATGCAGTGGATAGCGTTGCTCCAATGTACTGGTTTGAGTGATCCGGCATATACTTTATTAGGTTATAACTTTACCTTACAAACGTTTCCGCGCCTAAAAGGATATTAAACTTAAAAATAGATGCACTCTTTGAAATCTAACGTTATGTGCAACCTTAATGCAAAGATGCAACGAAAATGCAAATTATGTAACCAATTTGGGGAAGAACCCAATCGCGAGGACTTCTTCATGCTACACCTTCCTCAAGCCAACCAATTGCCATACCATGCTGAGCAACAGCTATACGCGCCATGTTTAAAACTGGAACAGAAACTTGACTTTGACCACGGGCCTCGGAACAGGGTTCATTGGTCAGAGGGGGAAAATTTCGGTTTTTTTGAGGAGATTTTCCGGTTCGAGGAGTTATTTCCGGTGAAGTGGAAATTTTCCAGTGAGCAGGCCAAAAAAAATGGGATGATTTAACATGAGTTTTTTGTGAGCTTTTTTCCCCGTCAAAGCTCTCTGGGATCGGCACTGCCCCTGCTCACACACCCATGCCACCGCATGGTTACGGTATGGGATGAGTAGCTAATACCAAGACCTGCACTTACTAAATAAAGAGCTGCGTCATCATTTTACTTTGATTAGATAAAAATGGCTTGACATATTACCTTTAAGCATAAAAACCAGTTATTGAGCATGATATTGATGTTAACGTTATTGACACTTTTTTTCATTCTTGATGGTATGAGTGAGTGGATTTCTATCATTTTCCACCAAGACGGGCCCGAAGAGCATCCTCTGTATTTGTTCTTTTTGGATTTTTGAAAATCAATGCGTTTCTATTTCATAAATTCGGATCATGTTGGGGGAACTTAGGAACTTGGGATTACCTGTATAGGAAATATGCCACCTATTATTATTGAGAATATGTTGTAATCATTTCAAAACCTTATTACAGTCAGGTATCGTTATTATATGTATTCTTATATCATGACTGGTTGATCATCTAGTGTTTGGAGTTCCCTTTCTTTAAACAAGAGACGGATCTTAAATCATATAAATTATTAAAAACTTTTTATTTTTGACATTTTCTGTGTAATACTGACCTTTACCATAATGTTACCTTTATTGGTACAACTGATGAAAGGTGCACATAGATTTTAAAGCCAGTTAGTGCGTACGTCAGGAGGCGGAGCTCTCATTTTCAACAAATCTACTACAAGTACACTAAAAACAACATGTAAATGTTTGTAATTGTCAAAATGATATCAGTAAAGCGTGTATTTCTATTTCTGATTTCATTATTAACTTATTTATCCTTTCCATCGACAAGTTTGGTGTGTTTTTCACAGCACCAGGTGAAAAAACCATTTCTCATCAACTGAGTCGAGTGTAAGCGCTATTTCATTTTCCACGTGAGGATGCTATAACCCATTTTGGCAGTACATCTTTGGTAAAAAGCTTCTAGTTTCGTTCATTTTCAATTTGCTTTATCAACCTGTCAAGATGCTCAAAGTCATCAGTGCGAGTTGATTTGCTCCTATCAGATTCAAAACGTTCTCTATCAGGCAGTTACTGTCGCCATGTCGTTAGCATTCGGCTACAAGGCACTTTTGAAAAGGGGCTCGGAATTTTGTCGGACCATGCCAGATACGCTCGCAAACTCATGATGCTTCCTGGGTGAAAATAGTTAAATAATACAATATGAATAATGAAATAAGAACTATATGGATATAAAAATAAGAATGTTATGAAATAAGAATTTTAAAAAAAATATGATAATCTATTTGGCGGATTTGGCGCAGAACTACGTAAATGATGGATGCATTCCTCAATGTGCACAGCGGAAGAAAGAACTATATTCCAAGCTTGCTGAAAAGCAACATAAGTATCGAAAAAGGCCAAGGAATGTGCGTACGCTGGGGTCGGAGTATAGTGCCATCGAAACATTTTTTGTAATCTTTCATTCTCCTCTAAATGTTCCGCCCATCTCTATTTGATTTTTTGTCATTACTACTGATTAGTTGTTTTTAGTTTGTTCCCTCGTCCACACTTCTGGGGTGTTGGATCATCATTTTCACTTCCTTGTAGGTTCACTTCCATAAGTGATGGCTGGTAAAACACGCATGCTGTTGAAGCATTTCCTTTCAAACAAATTGGTATTTTCTTTCCATTAGAATATCGTTTTGTCTTGGCTGAAGATGCTTCCCTACGTTTATTTTTTCTTGATTTCCTTGATTTTGTTTCCAACTGCCAGATAATCCTGTTCAAAATAGGACATATAGTGTACTTTTTCTAGTATTTTCAGTTCCGATTTGATTTCTTGAGGACAGCATGCACAGTCTTTTTAGTCATACTTTATTCTCATCCTACTTTCGCTCTTCCCTATCAAGATCTACTATTTTCTAGTTCCTCTGCAGTTCAGAGATATAACGATATCATCAAGCAAACACGTAGGTGGTCAGTTCGTCCCTTGATATTAATTCCTTTTTCTTCCAGTTACTTTCTGAAATATGTCTCAGAGCGCTACAAAGAGTTTGGTGATATTGTTACGTCCCTTGTTGGACCCTTCTGATGATAATTGGTTTACTGTCTCACTTGGTTGTATTATATCTTTAGCGTTGTATCGGTCTTTAATCATCTTGATATAGTAGTTCTTATACCTTGGTTTTCAATCATTGGAGAGGATCTATCAATGCAATGATAATCCGCTTAAAGGTTATATAATTTTCAGTATACCTGCTTAAATACATATTCGATTATTAATGTGTTTGTTATATGCTCCTGCATCACCACGTTATTGTCAGTTTTTGCAGAAGACAAGACGTGTATATGCATAGTAAATGCACACAGGGGGGACCAAATTGTGGCCTGGTGGAAAAACGGAAAAATCTTACAATATTAATAGGTGTGTTTTAAATAAGAAATAAATAATCAAGGTTTATTTTAATCTCAAATCGTGGCCTGAGGCCAAATTACTAGAGACTTTACCACTTAATAATTACTATACAGAAAAATGCCAAACGTGGAGGCAGGCAGCAGCTTAAACATCACCATATTGCAACATTCCAACACATACACGAAACACCACACCGGGATGGGAAGGCCAAATTTCCTGGTTCATTTGCCCATTTTCAAATAGGATACATGGGAGAAAGTGGCATTCAGGTTTAATCAATATCTGTTATACAAATTAAATCCCAAATGGAATTCCCGAAATTAGATCCAGCAAGTGGTCCCACAGATTTGAACCGAGGACCCTTTGCTCCAGAGGTAAGCTTGCTAACCGCTAGACCACGCCACTTCTCTACAGTAGATATTTGAAACGACGTGAAAGTTGCCTTGTCTACATTATTTTTTTTTTTTTACAGTAGGGGAGAGGGGAGGACGGGAGCCCTTATTTACTAACTATTTCGATAGAAGTTACGCGTGCACTATATGGAGTTCCGGATTGCATTTCTTCCGTATACTCAAAACCAGTACAGCATGATTTCAAGGTGTGTTTTTTGCAGAGAAATGTAAAGCATTTACCTTTGATCACCAATACCGTCTCAGTTTAATTGTCCGTACATTGCTTATTCTCATGTAGAAATCATGAGGGCAGCAGATAAACTTTCTTTGATTGGACTGGATTTTCGTCATGGGTAGTTGCTATTGGTCAAAAGTCCGGAAAGTAACCAAATAATCTTAGTTTCTCGTCTTTACCAATGACATTTACTCAGCAACGGTTATGAAGTGTCTCTATTCGTTTGAATATATCAGGGATCTGTCGTGGAAAGAAGTATTCAGATAAGAAAGGTTGAATGAAATTCATACCAGAATAAATAATTTATTTTAGACTACTATTGATTTGTTTAATTTAAATTTTAAAGCATGCATATAACACAGTGTTGTTTTTTTTTCTGTTTATAATGCTCTGGGTTTATTGAATCATACAAAAACTAGTGAGGCTAACTTACGTCGATTTCTACAACTATCATCGCCGTCATTTTTTGTAACAACCCACACACCCTCTCTGTATTCTCTTCCTGCGTCTGTCACTCACCGAAAGTATACAGATATGATTTAAAATTATGAATTCATGGGCGTATAAAAACATCCGTCCGGGCATAATTGGTTGGAGGAATAGTTTGCAAGGCAGCGGGTCCGTCAATGAGAGAAACCCCATAATGATGATAGGCATCATCCAGCAGCAGAGATCAGACACAACGACGAACGCCATGCGAATGGCAGTTGACTTCTTCAGTTCGAGGTTTGTTTTTCTGCCGAAGCCGTTTTGATGATATTTCACGTTTCATGTATATACCATGTATCAGACAGACCATCATGCCGTAAAGGCAAAGAGTTCATGCAGAGGAAAATGGCAACCGAGTACTGCCATCCTGCAGGGCGTCAACGGTCAACTGTAAAGCACGGAACCGTAGATCGACCGTAAAATTCATCGCCAAAGTATCATCTGCAAGTATTGGAAGAAAGCTTATTATTCCATTCAAACCCCAGCCAATCGCTATTACTAAAATATTTGCCGTTTTGGGCCGCAACTTAATGCGCCAAATGGAAAGACAAGCCGCAGAAATCTCCACTATCACAACGCTGATAACAACTGAAAGTAAAACCGATGCCCGTCACTTGATAACATGCGAGAGAAAGCCGCAGTTTGCAGACAAAACTGGTCTGCCATTGCGTCACAAATTGGTTCATTTGATTTCTGTAATACTAATCTGAAGCAGCTATGATTAAGCATGTATTAGTCTCCATTAACAGTCGGCTATCCGCAAGATTGCTCACCCACGGCCTGCTTGTCCGCGAGCTCCCTCACTTTGAAAGGACCCTCATGGATTTCTTTATTTTTTCCTCGTCTTAATGACAAAGATATTCCCTACAAAGAGCCTGATAACCAAGTATCCAAATGAACACTCTAAGAAAGTTTCACACACGTATTATAAGATCTTTCGCAAGACGAAAAAACTGATCCAGGTTCAGCAAACATTCCGCGCTGTTTTTAGAGCTTGGTCAATCAAGCAATACAAATACTTGTCCGAGTGTCTGGGAAGATAAAACATGAGCTCTAAAGCAGGTCATATTGTTGCAATTATCAACTTGTCGCATGTGTTATGTTTTTTGCTGTTTTAATATAAATCATGTCACGTGTACATAAAGGAACTTGAACCGATAAATCATTTTTTTTTTAAATATCGCGAGAAATGAGGCGTAATTAACTTCAAAGTTCTACTGACGTCAAATGCAAAGAAACGTCTCTGGTGTTTCCAAACTAACAATGCCTTCAT